>JAJIBD010023393.1:187500-235000 GCA_021461705.1 Cryptotis parvus | reverse complement strand
CATCCGTGTGCATGCCGAGGTGATGAAACCCAGTATAAATTATACAGGTGCCAGCAGGCCGCGGGGCGGCGTGGGGACTTCCTCGGTCGGGCTGTCAAACAGGAAGCCTTGCAGAGTTGGCGAGAGTTATGGGATTACCTGTGGAAACAGCTTGAAGAGGTCAAGCCCGGGCCCGTCTGTCAGCCGGCCAGGGTCGGGGGCCTCACACCCATCCACCAGCGTTTGTTTTCTTAACACTTTTTCTGTTTGGGGTTTTCCTTTTTTTTTTTCCTTTTTGTCTCCTCCAGGATACAGCGCCCCTGAGGCCAGAGTCTATAAATTTTTGACTTTGCGCCCTGCTCATTGTTCCCGTTTCCGTGGCTCCAACGACCAAGCTCTGCGGCCGGGAACTCTTTGATGGTCTCCGCTTTGGGCAGAAGCCTGTTTACTCTGCTCCTTCGGGCCCCAGAGGAAAACGTACCCAGGCTCAGGCCGCCTTGGGAGCCCTCCCGCAGCCGGGCTGGCATTCAGACCTGGGACACCAACCTCTTCTCAAGTCCTCTTGGGGTCAAAGTGGAGACTGTGCAGAAAGGGGCCAGGCAGGCCCTGGGGCCGGGAGCCCTGCTGTCAGCCCTGCTGTCGGCCCCTGCTGTCGGCCCTGTTCTCGGCCCTGTTCTCGGCCCTGCTCGGCCCTGCTCTTGGCCCTGCTCTCAGCCAGAGGCAGCCCCTGACCAGGCCCCCGAGATGCCATACCTGTGGGTTCCTGGATTCCCGCACTGGACATCCCTGTCCAAATATGTCACTGGCCTTCCCTACAGATGGGGTCACTGAATCACTCAACGGATATGGTTACTGTCCCTCCATACAGATGGGGTCACTGGCCCTCCCTACAGATGGGGTCAGTGGCTCACCCTTCAGATGGGGTCACTGGCGCACCCTACAGATGGGGTCACTGAATCACTCTACGGATATGGTCACTGGCCCTCCCTACAGATGGGGTCACTGGCCCATCTTACAGATGGGGTCACTGGCCCACCCTCAGATGGGGTCACCTGTCCATCCTACAGATGGGTCACTGGCCCACCCTGCCGATGGGGTCAGCTGCCCACTGGGTGCTCAAGGTCTTTCCAGAGAAAGCAGGAAGGGCCACATGTAGGCTTCATTACTTGGCCCCTGTTTCTTGTGTTTCTTGGCGGGCTTGTTCAGGACTGGCTCTACTTTCCTCACTTTCTCTTTCTGATGGCTTCAGAGAAGCAACACGTGGGTCCCTTCATCAATGACAGCAGCGACTGATGACGAGGGCAACCCATGCTGTGCCTACCCGGCCCGGGCAGAACGTCCCAGCTTCACGAAACCATTGTCCAAGGCCTGTAGATCCCAGGAAGTGGTAGGACCCCAAAGCTTTGCTCCCTTCCCATGAAGCAGATGGACCCAGGTGTACACAGTGCCCGTGTGCTGGGGTCTGCTGGCCCTGTCTCCTCCTGAAAGGCTCATGGTCCTGACCTTGCCTGCGTGAGATGGGGCCGGATCTAGCATGTATGTCGTTTCTAGGGCAACAGACCCAGCCACACTGCAGCTCTGGGGCATCACACACACGTATTATGCACAAAAATACTCACAAATACAAATGTACACACTCATACAGACTCACACAGGCACACACCACACATACTCAGTTGGACACATACATGTAGGCACACACATTTATTCATACACACACAGGCACACACATACTCATCTGGATACACACAGACACACCACACTCATATGGACGCAAACATGCACACTCATTAGAACACACACAGGCACACACATACTCATCTGGACACACACAGACACACTCATATGGACGCAAACGTGCATTCAAACACACAGGCACACACATACTCATTCGGACACACACAGGCACACATGCATACACATAATCATATGGACACACATACTGATATGGACACGCACACGCATACTCATATGGACATACAGGCACACGCTGCACACACATGCTTACAGGCATCCATATTCACAAATGCACACAAGCACACACACTGCAAACAGACAGACATACACACTGACCTTCCCATAGTCACGTACCACACATGTACTGGTGCTGGCACACACAAAGACATATAGCCTACACACTGTACCTAGCACAAACGCGTGTTTGTGTATTCACACAGGCATACAACCACACAAACACGCGGTACCCCCAGCACTGTGTAGCATTGCAGGGCTGAGGCCCACCAAGGTGACCCCCAAGGTGACCCTGCGGGGGGGGATCCTTGCCTCTCCCACCACCCTGAGCACGTGGCCTTTCCCTGATCCTGAGTCTCTTGGACAGACTTTCCTGTACTGGGAGGTGGCACTGTGTGAGTACCGTGGCCTTGCAGTAGACGCGCCCCGGAGGCCTGTCTAAAGGGACTTCACCAGCGGGGGAGGTGCTGGCCTTGCACATGTCCACCCGAGTTCAGTCCGCGATACCGGTATGGTACTCTGAGCCCATCAGGCACAATCCCTGAGCACAGAGCCACCAACAGGTGAGGCAGAAGGAAAGAAGAAGGGAGGGAGGGAGGGCTGGAAGGGAGGGCAGGAAGGAAGGAGAGAAGGAAAGGGGGGAGGTTAGGGGAAGAGCAGAGGGGAGAGGCAGCAGGAAGCGGCAGGGGCGGGAGGCCACTGCAGGCCCCTTGCCCTACTAGTGCTCTGCGCCCGGCCCCTTCTCCCCCTGTGTGCCAAGTCAGGGCTTGCGGAGAGGGGGTGAAGCCATGGGCACCAGGCGGTGTCGGCCTTGGAGCTGGCAGCTGAATGCCCTGAGAGCTGGCCCCTGAGAGGCGTGGAGCCACTGTCCAGGGCTGCCGCCTGTCGGGCGGGGACTTTGGGGTCTTTGGGGACTTGGGGACTTTGGGGACTTTGGGGACGGGGGAGGGCACGGAGCAGAAGCGAGGTCCAGCAGCTTCTGCAGATTTCTCGGCACAGTCTGCAGCTGATGCTCTGTCTTCCCCTCGTCCTTCCAGGACCAACCCAGGCCAAGGGCAGGGACCCGAGAGGCGCCCAGGGGCAGGACCAGGGCCTTGGCACGGTAACAAGGTGGGCTCAGGCCAAGACGCCCAGGGCGTGAGAGGCTAAGGAGCAGCAGCATCGGGTCTACCTGCCGGGCTGTTTCTTCGTCGCGGGTTTCTGTGAGGGCAGACACGCAGCACTGAGCACGGCCCTGCCTGCCCCGGCCGCTGCTGTTTCCACCTGATTAACAACCAGTGATAGTGGACAGTCACCACAGCTGTGCCTGTCCTGTGTTCTTTGTCGGAGGGACCTTCTGGCCACGACACTCGAACAGACGTCACGTGATGGAACACAAGGGCCAAGCCGTGGCCAAGGCCCTGGAGGGACTCAGCCCAACTCACAGAGCTGAGAACTGGCCTGGAAGGCCTAGAACAAGTCCTGCTCATGCTCACAGAGCCCAGAGCACTGGGGCACGCGTGGAGCAGTTAGTGCTGGGGAGGGGGTGGTTCCCAAGAGGACGCCGAAGGCAGGGCGAGGCAGTGCGGGTGTAGTCCAGCGGGCAGCATGGCCTCTGACAAGGCGGCCAAGCATGGCCTCGGCTTCCCTGTTAGAGCACCAGCACAGCTGACCGCGAATAGCCCACTGGCAGCCACATAGCCAGGGATGGTCACTCCCACCTGCCCCTCGGGTGCATCCTGCTGTGGAGAGGGTTCTGGGGTTTGGGGGCGACAGCGGGTCTCAAGGAGCTGAGGTGACTGGTTTCAGGACCATGAACACACACTCGAACTTGCACTCACACATACATTTCAGACACTCTCACAGACACATAGAAATGGGCAAACTCAGTCACATAGACACTCTCAGTCACACATAGCCACAACACACACAGTCATACACACTCACACAGCAGTGCACACTCAAACAGACAAATGCTCATCCTCACACGCTGGTCACATACACACTCAGACACACGTAGTCACTCATACACACAGACTGAGTTACACACATTCACATTGATGCTGAATCTCACAAACACAGAGTCCCACTCACACTCGGTCACACATATACTCACACAGAGTCACACACACTTTTGGTCACATACACACTGAGTTATGCTCACACTCAGTCACACATGCTCACATGCTGAGTCACCCACACTCTTGGTCCCACACACACGTTGAGTCACACTCACATACCCAGTGACACATACGCTCACTCAGAGTCACACACATACTCTTGGCCACATACAAACTGAGTTGCACTCACACAGTCACACATATACTCACACACTGAATCACACACACTTGGTCTCACACACACGTTGAGTCACACTCACAGACCCTGTCACACATATGCTCACCCAGATTCATACACACTCTTGGTCGCACACGCTGTTACAGTCACACATGCTCACACACTGAGTCATACTCACAGACCTGGTCACACTTATGCTCACACAAAGTCACACACTCTTGCTCACACTCACACTGAGTCACATTCACACACTGAGTCACACACACTCCTGGCCACACACGCACACGCTGAGTCACACTCACAGACTCGCTTCACACACACAGACTAGAGGTCCGTAACAAAGACTTTTTCTGAGCCCTCTGGGGTCTTTCCGGTCCACGTGGGACTTCGGTGTTAAGTGGCAGCCCAATGAGTGGGGATGGAGGTGTGGGGGGCTGCTCTGACCGTGCCCCTCCCTCTGGGGTGATGACAGGGGCCCAGCCGGCCTTGCTCCAGAGACTTTTGTCCCCAGAGTTTCCTCCCACTCAGCTGAGGCCAGTGGCAGGGCCCCAGGAGCACAGAAACAGGGTGGGTGGGCCCAAGTGAGGGTCTCGGGCAGCAGCGGACTCCTCTCTCCTCCTCCTGCTGTGTCTGAAAGTCCATGAGAATTTTTTAAAATCAAATTATATTTTTCAAAAGGACTTGGAGCTTTCTATTTAAAGGAATCCCACAAGGAATCTGCCAGGAGTGAAGGACCCCATTGTAATGCAAATGACCAGCTCCCAATTTATCTGTTTGCTAAATTCAAATAAACTCCAGTTTGTGGAGCAGGGTCTGGTCAGAGGGCAGCGCCTGGCAGCTCACTGAATATTCATGGTGATTCAGGCTGAGCTGGCCAAGTGCTCATGGCCCCCAACAAGAGCGGAACAGCGCAATCAAACACACACACAATGACGCAGAACCTCAGCATGTCTCTTGATAATCCAAAGTTCAGACACTTCCTGGGTCTGTTCATTCCTTGCTCCAACACAGGGACAGAGTTTCCGAAAGAAGCAAGACACTGACCCCAAGCTCCAGCGAAGACCTGGAGCTTTATTGTTCAATTGTTCACCTCTTGCTCCTTGGCTCCTGGTCTCCCCCGCTCCCCCTCCTCTCTCCCCAGCCTCTCTTCCCTCTCTTCTCTCTCTCTCTTCTCTCTCTCTCTCTCTCTCTCTCTCTCTCTCTCTCTCTCTCTCTCTCTCCTTTCTTGCCCTTAAGAAAAAATTAGAGTTTGAATTTGTTTCTCATTCCTAGAAATATGCAGTTCCCAATTCTTTGGATTAGTTTAACAGCGATTGCTTGGGTTTTCCTCTTTTCCGCCCTGTCCGGTTCCAACAGATGAAGCAGGATGGAGCTGTTCTCCTCCGCTCGTCTAATGAGGTGCGACAAAGGCCACCAGCTCTGACACACCCCGAGAGGCAGCGTTCCTGGCTTCATGGAATGATGAAGGAGTGATTCCCGATTAAAGCTAAGTGCCGGTACCCAACCTCGGGCCAGACTCGCATCTCACTCTTTGCATCTCCCAGAGACTCGTCTCCCTCTAACTTAAGTCCACGCGGGCCTGGGCCCATGTGCTAAAATCCATTCTCTTTCTCTCCTACTCGTTGAAAGGCTTTTCCAAGGCACCCTGCGACCATACATTCCTATTTAGGCAAATAAGGTTAGTTCCCTTTTGCCATTCACAATTCAGCAGACCTCCTAAATTAATTTTTCCAAAAGTAATTCAAATAAAAGCTGTGTTGCTACCGCTCTTTTCTGAGCCAGAAGATTGAATAAGGCATCTGAATAAAAATGTATTACAGCCTTCTTTAATATTTAAGCATGACATTCATTGATTTGTTTCTTGTTTTCTGCAAACCTTGACAACATGATAAAATAAATCATAAGAACAAAATATAGTGGTAACATCTTTTATGGACTTCACACGGTCATCAATCTCAGGCTGTGAGTGAATTATCAGTAGCGCGCAAAGATCTATGTTTTAAGGGCTCCAATCGCGTGGTAGCTGGAGGTTTTTCACGAGCAAACTCAAGGCGAGTGACTGATAAGCATCGTTATTATTTTCTGAGAGTCTAGTTTATGGTGTGTTGTGGAGGTGTTGGCATATATGTTTCAGAAGCGAAGGCTTGATCAATTCTAAGTAGACATCTACTCACATAAAAAAATGTCAGCAGGCTTCCTGCTGAGTGGGGTAAGGCTGCCCACACCTCAGTCCGGGGACAGGTCTGTGATCTGTTTCGGATTCTGCTCCATCCAGCCTTTCTTATGGCCATACCCGAGTCCAAAACAAGGTTCGCCCGTAGGCGACTAAGCTGCAGCTATATGATTTGTGTTTCATTCACAGTCAGGTGGTGGCAGCCACACCCATATACTTTGCTCTGTCTCAGTTTCACATTTACTCTTAGACACGCAACAGACAGAAATCTGGGGAAATGCCTGCCGGTCAGGTCAGGAGCCTCCCCTGGAAGTCCACGTTCAGTCTAGGCCAGCGAGCATCAGCCTTCGGACCCAAGCCAGCAGAAAGGCCATGCACAGGCTTCATTCTTCACATGCCCGAAGGCTGAGCTGATGGCTTCACAGTGCTGTTGACACTTACTGTCTTGGGCTCTACTGTTCCCAGGTGTGCACAATCGTGAGAAATGCCCACAGCTCTGAGTGACATGGAAAGGACCAGTCATAGACCAGCTGCCACAGGCCGTCCAGTCCCCGACGTTGTCTGGACCAGGGTTTCTGCGTCCTGCGCTTCACATGAGGGGCTCTCTGTTCGTGTAGTCCACGTGACGGCTACATTCCATGCAAACGAGCTGTGTTTCCAAGTGACAGCTGCATTCCACTGCGTTTTCCTTGGTGTGAATGCTGGTGTCTAGGAGAAGCTCCAGTGAGGGGCAATGCCAGCCGTGCCTGACTGGGAAGGACACAGTGCCCTGAGGGTCACTACAGACATCACCTGACGGGCCCATGTTCAGCAGGACACAGTCCTTGGAACACAGAAAAAAAATGCATTGTCGAAATCTGGAAGTGCAGCTACTTTGGGGAGCTGCCCAAAATGGGCTCATGGCAGCTGGACAGGAGCCTTCTCAGAGCAGGTTTCCCAGACAGCCCTGCCATGCATGGTGTCCTCTAAACATCGCCCCTGCTGCCTCCTAACCCCAGCAGCCACAGGGACCCACGTCCTGCCATGCCCTCACCCGCTGCGCCGTGGCTGCCCTACTTGAATGAATGTGAAATATCCTCACGCTAACTCTGGCTGAGGCCTGCTAGCCCCAGCAGGGTGCTCACTCTCTTTTCTTTTCGTAATTCTAACCAATTAAAGTCACTATGATTTTCTTTACTTGGCCTAAGAGAAATGCCATCAGTATTATTGCTTGTTTGACATTTTGGTTTTCCATTTGTTAAATTTTATTAGCAATATTGGAAATGTGAATTACTGTGTCTGCACGGCCACGATGCTCTTTTGAAGAGTTCCTGCGCCGTCATGGCACGAAATACATCCACTGTAAACCCTTCAGCAGAGCCATTTCCTTGGGGACGGCTCAGCCTTGCAGGCAGCTGGGAGAGAAATCCTGCCTGGTGCAGAAAATGCCTCAGCAGCAAAGAAGAAAGGGGGAGCGGGCCGTGGAGCTGAAGACCCCCGACAGCGGCTCGGTGGCAGTTCTCGGGCCTTGCACCTTCTCCAAAAAACCAGGTAGGCAGAGGTTTACACAGAGTTCGGCTGATACACCGAACATGGGCCCACTTGCCTATAAACACACTTTCTGCTTTATTTGCTTCTCATCAGTTTCCAAGCCAGGCAGCAGCAGGAGGGGCTGGGGTGGGCACAGAGGAGGGGGCATCACTGCCGGCCTGGCCACCCTGACACACTAGAGACAGCAGCGCCACCTCGCTCCCCAACAGACATAGGAGTTGGTCACACACGTCCTGGGACACCTCATTAACCTTCCCAGAATTATGAGACCGGGTTTGTTCATTGTCTCACACAGGAAATAGATGATGCAGAACCTAGAATCTGCGCCATGTCCGGGGGTGCTGAGCCTTTTCCTCGGAACACTGCTCCAGGAACAGTGCTCCATGAAGCGGCCTGTCATCATCTGGCTGGAGCAGTGCACTAGGCTTGGCCCATCCCCTCACAGGTGTTTCTTGGCAGTTTCCTCAGCTGTGGAACGGTGAACACATTCTGGCTTGGGGAGATTCTGGCCCAAGGTACTCGCCTAGATGCAGCCCGGCCCCCTTCCATCCCTGGCATCACGCATGGTCCTCTGAGCCCCACCAGGAGCCATCTCTGAGTGCAGAGCCAGCAGTCAGCCCTGAGCACTGCTGGGTGCGGCCCAAACCGAGCCAAACCAAAACATAGCAGACGGACTTAACACTCTCTGCCCAGTGCGAGGGATCTCAGATCATAGTGTGCACACACATGCACATGCACTCACACACATGCACATATACGCACATGCACACGCACACCCATGTACACATATGCAATCACATATATGCACACAAGCACATGCACACACATGCTCACACATGCACTGCACACACGCACACACATGTGCATGCACATACCACTTATACACATACATGCATGCACATGCAATCTCACACACACAGTTCCCCTTTTCTTTTTGAGGGGGAGTTGAGACTATCCCTGCAGAGCCCAGAGCCTTTTCTTAGCTCAGTTCCCAGATGACTCCCAGCAGAGCCCGGGGCCCATCCAGGTGCTAGAGGTGAAGCCAGGCACAAGGCGAGCACCGTAGCCCCCTGCACTGCCCCTGCGCTGCCCCAGCACTGCCCCTGCACTGCCCCAGCACTGCCCTTGCACTGCTCCTGCACTGCCCAAGCACTGACCCTGGACTGCCCCAGCACTGCCCTTGCACTGATCCTGCACTGCCCTTGCACTGCTCCTGCACTGCACCTGCATTGCCCCAGCACTGCCCCTGCACTGCGCCTGCATTGCCCCAGCACTGCCCTTGCACTGCTCCTGCACTGCCCTTGCACTGCTCCTGCACTGCACCTGCATTGCCCCAGCACTGCCCCTGCACTGCGCCTGCATTGCCCCTGCACTGCCCCCTGCACTGCCCCTGCACTGCCCCAGCACTTCCCTTGCACTGCTCCTGCACTGCCCTTGCACTGCTCCTGCACTGCACCTGCATTGCCCCAGCACTGCCCCCTGCACTGCGCCTGCATTGCCCCTGCACTGCCCCTGCACTGCCCCTGCACTGCCCCCTGCACTGCCCCAGCACTTCCCTTTGCACTGCTCCTGCACTGCCCTTGCACTGCTCCTGCATTGCCCTTGCACTGCTCCCCGACTGCCCCTGCACTTCCCCTGCACTGCCCCTGCACTGCCCCTGCACTTCCCCTGCACTGCCCCTGCACTGCCCCAGCACTGCCCCTGCACTGTGCCTGCATTGCCCCAGCACTGCCCCTGCAGTGCCCCAGCACTGCCCCTACACTGCCCTGCACTGCCCTAGTACTGCCCCTACACTGCCCTGCACTGCCCCAGCACTGCCCTGCACTGCCCTGCACTGCCCCAGCACTGCCCTGCACTGCCCTGCACTGCCCCAGCACTGCCCTGCATTGCCCCTGTACTGCCCCAGCAATGCCCCTGCACTACCCCTGCACTGCCCCAGCACTGCCCCAGCACTGCGCCTGCACTGCCCCAGCACTGCCCCAGCACTGCCCCAGCACTGCTCCTGCACTGCCCCAGCACTGCCCCTGCACTGTCCCTGCACTGCCGCTGCACTGACCCAGCACTGCCCCTGCACTGCCCCAGCACTGCCCCTGCACTGCCCCCTGCACTGCCCCAGCACTGCCCCAGCACTGCCCCTGCACTGCCCCACCCCCAGTCCTTCAGAGCCTCATCTCTTGACAGCACTGTGGGATGTTCTGCTGCGAGTCGCCCAGAGGCCCCCCAGAGGCCCCCAGCACGATTTCTCTAGGCACAGTTATCCAGGGAGTGAGGTGCTGGCAGGGCACTGACCAGGGTCCTTTCCCTGGACCACACGCTTCCCTGCGCATCGTCAGGGGTGATCCCAAACTGAAAAATGAACCAAGGAGAAGAAAGGTTGCCCCGTCGCTTCCCAGAGAGAACGACTTGTACATTAATGAATACACATATGTACGCATATGTACACATGTGCACACAGACATGTGTCTAAGACAGACAGCAGGTGGGGAGAGGATAGAACTCAACCACCAGCCACCATTGCCCCTTCCTGATGCACAAAGAAGTGGAAGTGCCCACGGGGCCCAGCACCAAGTGACCACATGAGGGCAGCTTCTAGGTCTGTTGCTACGGACTTTGCTGTTTCCTACTAAGAACCAGGAAGAAAATTCCAGCCAGTGTGTCCTCGGCCGCACCCGCCTCCGCCACTGTGGCTCTAGAAAGGCCCAGCTGAGACGCCCAAGCCCAGAGCACACTTGGTGTAGGTGGAGACCTTTAATCTCGGGCGTAAATGATGTATTAGGAAGTTTTTTCTTGCTGAATACTAATACATCATTCTTGCAGAAGGAGAACCAGATGCCCCTTTCAGGTGGCGGCCTGGAAAGTAATCTGCAATATTGCTTCAATATTCACTTAATAAAGGAGGAAGTTTGCATTGCTTATGGCACTTCGCCTCGGCGCTCACACTTTCAGATATTATGTAGAAGAGTCAGATCGGAGACAGCTCTGCCTTGTCAGTCATTTAATTAAGCAAAGGCAGCTAGCTATCCATTTTATTTCTGTATATGTTAATGTTAAAAACTAATAGAAAACAGCTAGTAAATTGTCCCCTGCATATATTGGACACAGCAACAATTACTCCGGCAGAGAAGATATAATAAAAGAGGAAATTTTAATAGTATCCTTATTCCATTTATTCTCTAGGGCTTCTGTTTCAAGGTACTGTAGAAATTAACAATTATTTCTTCTCATTGTTTTTGATGATCTTTTTCTATTATGCTCCTACCCGCCTTAAAATAAAAAAATAATTTAAACTTACATTTTTTTATTCAATTTTATGGTGCCTGGAGATTTAGACTCTAGGCAGACAAGCGAGGTGTAGACAGGGAGAGGGTCGGAAAATCACCCAGAGCTTCCTCTCGTCCTCTCTTCCTGGTGCCCCCACACCAGCTCAGACTGTGTCAGTCACGAGGACAGCGGAGATTCTCTTGATTTCAACGCGGAAATTCACATGATAAAAATAATGATCTTATACATCACCGTATTGACAAATATGTCTGTCTGGTATTTATGAGCGTCTGTCACGAGGTAGGCCTGAATAGTTGACACGGCTCTGTTCTGTGAAGCAATTAACTCAGTTTATATGGCAAATTGTCTAAGGATTTCTCCAGAATGCTTGGGGAAATCTAACAAACTAAAATATTCTCCAATTTATTGACATGCTACCATGTTGGAAAAAGTGGGCCATCAATAACCAGCTTTCATCTGAATTCCAGGATCTTACTACAAGTGCAGGGCCGGGAGGGGTTTGGCTGGTCAGAAACCAGAGGATGGTTCTGTTTGCCCATGCTGGCCACACGGCATGATGCAGGGCTGTGACATAGCAGCTGGAAGGGGAAGTTTCCATCTTTGGAGACCGGAGAGTGGCCCTGTCAGCTCCTGTCCAGGGTGCCTGTGGGCTCCCCTAAAAGGAGACGGGGAGATAGACCCAGTGGCCAGAGCTAGAAGCTGCTGACCTGGGCCCTTCTCCTTTCGGTGCTACTGCTCAGGCCCTGATCGTGTCCAGGCCCAGAAAAGTGCCTTGGACTGGTGCAGTGCCCACTACTTCCTGCACAAGAGGGATGGCCACGGGGCATGGCCAGTCTCAGACCAGGCTGATCAGAGCTATGTCCCGGCCTGGACACTGAGCTGTGACCTGGTCTTAGGGTCTCCAGGTGCCACTGGACTCGGATGCCGCTGTGCTAAATTGGGCTAGTGGCCTTGCCTCAGCTCTTAGGGGCAGGAGGCCGTGACTAGGCCTGAACTCCGAACTCCATCCACCGCGCGTCTTCCTCACCACCTCAGCCTGCCACCACCCTAGCCGAGCTGCACAGGAGCAGCGTGCTCGGTACCAGGCCTCCAATGCCATCCCTGCCCGCCATGAGTTGGCTGCCTAGCTCCTGCCACGCCCACACAGGGTTCCCCAAGGACTGGGAGATGGGGGCCACCACAGGTTTCTGCCTCTCCCAGTGGGGAGCCCCGCATCAGAGCTGCCTAACATTGGTAGGAATCACTGCAGAGGGGGAATTTGTCTGCGATTCGCCTTGAACGTCTAGAATTTTCCGAGATATAAATAAATCCGAAAGCAAAGCTGCCGGGGCCTCTTGCTCCTAACGCCCCCTCGGGGAATAATCTTAAATTATCTTATTTCCCATATTCCAGCTCCCCGAAACAAATCTTTGCTCAGATAATTATGAGAAACTGGCGCAGAGGGCACTTGGCAGAGGGAGGGGACGGGAAGCCGAGCTTGTGCCCACAAGCCGCCCTGGCATGCGGCCCTGGGCGGCGTTTCCAGGCTCGAGCCTACCCGGGCTGGGGTCTGGGCTCGGCCAGGTCACCTCCATCTGCTCCGCACCCCCGGACAGCCCCCCGCAGCCCGACCCTTCTCTCTGTCCCTGCGACCACGACCACAGCATCGTCCACTGGGTCCTGCTTCCCGCCTCCAGCCCCCTCCCGCACCCGCACTGTGCCCAGGCCCCTGCCCGTCCTGACCTTCTGCCACTGCCACCAGCTGGTTCCCGAACCTGTGAACAGCTGCTGACCCGGCAAAGCATCCCCTGACTCAAAAGACCTGGAGTCAGCTTATTCTGGGTTTGGGGGACCCAACATGATGGTGAGGCCCAAGAGAAGGAGACAAGGTCAGAAGGGCACAAAAGTAGACGTCCAGAGTCACTGCAGAGGCTGTGGAAACACGAGCAAACTCGCAGCAGTGGAAATGGCCAGGCAGGACACAGGCGTGGGGACGGTCCTCTCCTGGAAGGCGGAGCCCTCACGCTCCCCCACCCTCCGTGTCTGGGACGGGGCCTGCTGCTCTCGCTGAGACCAGGGCTGGAATGGCAACATGGGGTGTGGCACGGCATTGGCGCCGAGCTCAGAGCCACAGAGGGAAGCTCAGAGCAGCAGTGGCCTGCAGTGGCCGTGCTGTCTGGGCCTGGAGCTGCAGGGGAAGCACGTGTTGGAGTGAGTCCCGGCAAGCAAACGCGGACACGACTCAACTTTCTCAGGCTCCACAGCGCCCACACTTCTTTGCTCTGCTGCTCCTATGCAGAGACACACTCAAGGGCCAGAGATGTTCAAGGGCCCGGAGCTGACTTTTGCAAGCAGGAAGCTGGGTCAACCCCAGCCCCACTGGGTGTAAACCATCTCCCTTCTCCCAATAATCAAAGAAGCTCAGTCACCCAGTGCTCCTGGGCACTCTCCTTTCTTAAGGAGCAAACGGGAAGAGGCTCCTATGGCATCTCAGGCCGGTAAGCGCCCTGCAGGGTCTCCCGCGCGGGAAATACTAGAGGTCGCTGCTTGGCCCAGCCACCAACACCGCCCCATGCCCCTTGCTGCTCGTTGAACACTGAAGGGCACGTTTGACCCCGAGCTGGCGTTCTGGGCTGTAACCAAGGGCCTTTTCTGCATTTTCATAAGCAGCTTTGATTCCCTCCTCCTGTTTTATGGCTGCGGAGGTACCTGGTCACAGGCGTGTAGACTTTCGGTGTTCAAAGTCACTGCACCTCACCACCAACGTGCCAGGGACCCTCGGCCGTGTCGGGGTTGCTCCAGCCCTCCCTGCTCACACACGCTGCAGCTGGGTGTTCAGGGTGTGGTCAGGGCTTGCCTTCATTCAGCCCTCATCCATCCTGACGCTCTGCCTCTGAGTCTGGGTTCACTTCGCTCACCGTCACTCCTGCTGTCTCCAGCCATGCTCTGGGAAAGAGTCTCCCCGCTTCTCACACCCCAGGAGTGGCGCATCACGTGGAGAGACCTCAGCTGCTTTCACCATCAGCTGCTGGGGGCTCTTGGGGTGTCTCTGGCTCTTGGCTCCCCTGAGCAGCCCTGCAGAGAAAACAGGAGCGCGGGTTCTTTCTGGGCTCGTGGTTCAGGTCCTGGGGTCGGTGCCGAGGGTCCCCGGGCAGGTGGGCTCTCGCTGGCATTGGAGCAGGCTCCATCCCATGCTTTCCCACTGACGCAGAGTCAGGCAACTGTCCCTGGCAGCGGCGGCTTTCCCACTCCACAGTCCTGGAAGCTTCGAGCCGTTTGGCACAGGCCGTTCGCAGTGTGCAGTGACAGTTCACTGCTGTGACTTGCGTTCCCCCATCATCAGTGGTGAGCCCTGGGTCTCTCACACCTGGTGTCCGTCTGTCCGTCTGTCTTTGGGGAAGTGACTGCATCGCTGCCCCTTTACTGATGGGATTCTGGTTGTCACTTTGTGACTGTTTTGTAACCTTGGGCCTCAGCCCCTTCATCAGGCACACAGTGGGAATACCACCCCCATAGTAGCCTTTTATTCCTGCCCTACTGTCTTTCCCAGCACAGAGACTTTAGCTCAATGCCCACCACTGCTGACTGGTTTGATGCCTGCCTCTGCTAACTGGTGCTTCTCCTTCCATACCGTGAGTCTAAGTATCGAGGGCACTGCTGGCACCAACACTGCTCAGTGCTGCAGATGCTCGGCTTGATGCAGGTCACAGGAGCCCGGTCGAAGATTGAAGTCCTCGCTCTTGTGCACAGGGAGAGGGAGCGTCCGGTCTCTTGTGAATGATGTGAGGAGGGTCCGGTCTTTTCTGCACAGTGTGAGGGAGGGTCTGGTCTCTTCTGCACAGTGTGAGGGAGGGTCTGGCCTCTTCTACAAAGTGTGAGGAAGGGTCGGTCTCCTTCACAAGACATGTGGGAGGGTCCAGGCTCTGGCACTCCAGCCCCAACCCCTCTTTGTCCAGGGCTTCCCTCGCCCTCTGTCCACTGCTCCCTCTCCCTTTGGGGCTTGTGCTTTGGAGAGGGTTGGCCAATGGCACGCACGCTCAGGTGTGGTGTCTGCCTGCCTGCCCTGTCCAGATTAGCTCACCTTGGGCACCGTCCACAGGGGAACTATGTGCATCGCTCCCACCTCCTGGTCCACACTGCCCCCCCAAAGCCCCCAATCCCCACAGAACTGGGTCAGTTCAGCTCTTGGCCCAGACTTTCCCTTGAGAACCGGAGGGTCCAGACAGGTGGTGGCGGAGTTAGCCGTGGCTGATCAGGGAAAAACTTAGTTACCCCCAAGAGTCATCCAGATCCACACAGGCTTCAGCTCTGTGCCACCAAAGTGAGCCCCTGCAGTCAGGCCTGAGCTCTCACATGTATGTCTGTATGTGACTGTGTCATTGTGGATGTGTGTGTCTGTGTGTCTGTGTAGATGTGTGTGTCTGTGTGGATGTGTGTGCCATTCTGGCTGTGTGTGTCTGTGTGGATGTGTGTGTCTGTGTGGATGTGTCTGTGTGGATGTGTGTGTCTGTATGGGTGTGTGTCTATGTGGATGTGTAGTCTGTGTGGATGTATATGTCTATGTGGAAGTGTGTGCCTATATGGATGTGTGTCTGTGTGTCTGTGTGTGTCGGTGTGGCTGTGTGTGTCTGTGTGGCTGTGTATGTCTTGTGACTGTGTGTGACTGTGTCTATATGGATGTCTGTCTATGTGGATGTGTGTCTGTGTGTCTGTGTGTGTCTATGTGTTTGTGTGGCTGTGTGGGTCTGTGGCTGTGTGTGTCTGTGTGACTGAGTGTGTCTATATTGGTGTGTGTGACTCTATGTGACTATGCATGGAGATGCCGTATATCCTATGTGGCTTCACATTCATGTTTATGCAGCTCATCACATATGTGTCTGCATGTGAGGACCTGTTTTTTTCTGCACGCTTGGCTACATCTATATTTCTATGATTATGTTTCTATGTATATTGGAATTTGAGTTTCTGTGAGTGTTTCAGTGTGTATGTGTCTATGTTTTTCTGTATCCATATCTGAGTGTGTCTATCTGAGGATTTCTATCTGAGTGTGTTTGTATCTGAGTGTGTTTGTATCTGAGTGTATCTCTCTGAGTGTATCTCTCTGAGTGTATCTGTATCTGAGTGTATCAGTATCTGAGTGTATATGTATCTGAGTGCATATCTCTGAGTGTATCTCTGAGTGTATCTGTATCTGAGTGTATCTATCTGGGTGTATCTGTATCTTAGTGTATCAGTATCTGAGTGCATATGTATCTGAGTGCATATAATTGAGTGTATCTGAGTGTATCTGTATCTGAGTGTATCTATCTGGGTGTATCTGTATCTGAATGTGCCTGTGTGTATCCACGTGCATCTCTATATCTTAGTGTGTGTTTCAATGTATCTGTCTGAGTGTCTGTGTCTGAGTTGTATGTCTGAGTGTGTGTCTGAGTGTCTGTGTGTGGATGTCTGTGTCTAAGTTGTGTCTCACTGTGTGTGTCACCATGTCTATGTCTAAGTGTGTTTGTCTGAGTGTGTGTATCTGAGTGTCTATCTATACCTCCGTGTGTGTATCTGAGTGTTTGTCTGAGCATGTGCCTCAGTGTCTGTGTCAGAGTGTGTGTCAGTGTCTCTGGTTGTGAGTGTGCCTGAGTGTACACCAGTCTGTGTGATCTGTGCATGGGCTGTAGGCAGTGGCTCTGTGACAGGAAGGCGGGACAGGCCTCCTCAGGCCGGCTGTCAGCACAGGCAGAAGTGCCGCTTCTCAGGGATCAGGTCCCTGTTGCATGACTTGGAGCTTCTGAAATTAAAGTGGCAACTTTGCCTTCATTCCAGCGCTCCGTGCCAGGAACACAAGATGAAAGAGGGCTGGGTTGGGAGCCACCACAAGGCAGCCTCGGAGCCAGGGGACGAAAGACAGAGCTGGGAAGTCAGCTGAGGGCTTGTTATTATGGTAACTTAGCCCAGTGTAAGTAAACACGGCTCCAAAGGGCTCAGGGTCACACAGAAGCTGGAGTTGGGGCCCGTTTTCTGAGGAAGAGCCAGGGAGCGGGGGAGACAGCCAGGACCCTAATTCTGGCTGGCACCAAGAGGTAATGACCCAGAACTGGTTTGTTTGGACAGTTAAGAGCCAAGGCGGGTCCCTGAGGAGTCGGAGCCAAGTGGCTGCTCCATGGAACTCTCAGCCAAAGGCCCAGCAGTGAAGACAGAGTCTCCCACAACACACTGGGCTCAGTGAGAAAGAGGCTGGAGTGGATGCTGGCCAGGAGGGACAGGGAGAAACTGAAGCCAGACACCGGCCAGCACCACACAGGGTTAGGATCCGGGGTCTCTGGACCCCCAAGCCCAATCTTCCTGCCCATCCCCCTTCCTGGGTACAGCAATGGGGACGCCCAGTGCCTGGCCCCTGCTTGGAAATGGCCACAACCCCAGGCTTGTCATTTAGAGCAAAACAAAGAGTCTGCAGCATCCTCTCAGATGCCCAGCAGGGACAACTGAGCAGATGCCCGGGCAGGTCCATGTGCCCTGTCCTGCAGGCTGAGTTCAACCAAGCTTGGAAGGGCTTTGGGGACCACTCAGGAATGTGGGGATGTCTGGCTCTGACAGGGTAGATGGCAGAGGATGGAATTTGCCGCTGGAACTGTTCTAACGGTGGAGGGGAGGAGCTGGGTGAGGCCATGGGGTCCAGGCCCATATGAGGATCCTCAGCACAGAGAGACACGTGGGGTGAAGGCGCTCATGCTGTGTCTCCCGGGGGCTGCTCCCAACTCCCAGCACAGGGAATAAACATGAGCCGGGATGTGGGAGCCGGCAGTGTCCCCACAGGGAGGGCACAGATTCGGAGTCAGCAAATGAGCAAATGAGGGTCCGTGGCCTGAGTGTAAAGGGAACCCCAGGGAGGGTCCCAGTCCTGCACCAGCCCCCGACCGTGGGACGCTCGTCACTGCTGAGCCATGAACGCAGGCACAGGGCAAGGAGGAGAAACTAGGAGGGAAGCAGCTGCTAAGAGGCTTAAAAGCTAAGCTGGGATTTGGGCCTGCTCCAGGCCCGGTGAGCGAGGAACAGAGGTTCTACCACCAGGAGGAGGGGCAGGGCTGCAGACCCTCTGAGGAGTTCCTGAGGACCTACAGCTGGGAGCGAAGACAAACGCCATCAGCCACAACTGCCCACCCCATCCGCCCCTTCACCAAGGAGCTCCATTACTCAGGCACTCTAACACGTGGACCATGAGATAGAAAGCAAAGTGGAGTAGGAATCCATCACTAGAGACCCAGAGAGGGCTCAGGAGACGGACATGGACAGACCATTTTGCCCAGTTTGTGCAATCAGCTTTGCTTTAACCCCGGGAACCTCGGGCTCTGCAGGACCACCAGCGAGGTGAACATGCTGAGCTCATCTCCACAGTACCAGGTTACCCACGGGCAGAACCTTACTGGAGGCAGCCCTGATTCCTGCTCCTTTTTGGGAACAGGACTGCAAATTGGGTGTGGGAGTGCCAGGCACAAACCTCAATATCACAACTAATTTCAGAAAATAAATTGAAACAAAATTGCAGCCAAGATCTTAATCCCTATATTAGGACTCAAGTAAAAAATAGAATAAACAATCTGGCAGTTCTGTCAGCTGGGTTGACTGAAGGTTGGACAGAGTAAAAAAGGAAGGATACGGGAATTGGCAAGCAGAGTAATGGGAAATAGCCAAAGGGAAGTCAGAGGGGGAAACAGCGTACGGGTGTTGGCAGAGGCAGGAAGGAGCCTCAGGGAAGGTGTTAGGGCTCAGAAGGATAAAAGATAAATTTGGGGAGAAGTCAGGAGAAGATTTCCCAACTCTTGAGGAGGATTTTTCAGGATGTTCTGAAAACAGGATCAAAGGCAAAAACTGCTCCCTGGTAAAAAAGACAGGGAAAAAATCAGATACTAGAAGGAGTCAGTAATACGTGGAGATAGGGCAGGAGATGAGAATTTACCTCCTTGAAAACTGTGGACGACAAAAGCCAGAGGAGATACATTTTTAAGATGCCAAAAGAAAGTGATCAATTATTGGGGGAGATGCACAAATTAAAATATGATTTGAGAATGAGAACACGCTCGCTGGGAAAGGAGAATATACACTTTGAGTAGACCCCAGGACTACGACGTGCCTTAGAGCACGTCCCCGAGGCAGAAAGAAAAATCAGTCCCAGGAACACAAGAGCATCTGCCAGAAAGAAAACACAGAAGGTGCAGCTGAAAGACCCTGAATCAGGAAGTGGCATGAGCACTTTCCAGGGCATACGCATAGAAGTAAAAACTGAAATTACAGCATCACGGAGTGGAGGGACAAAAATTCAGGCACGGATCAGGAGGCTTTTAATCATGGATGGAGAAAGGGAAAGGGAGTGAATTGAGGTTGATTCTCAGAACTTGTGTGTCAGCCAGAGGGACTGAGAATGCCTAGAATATCAATGGAAAGGAACTGAAATGTGAAAACAAGCAAGTAGACGGATTGTGAACATTAACTAATCAACACAGGATATGAGAGAGACAGAGAGAGAAAGAGAGAGAGACAGAGTGAGCAGGAGAGGGAGAGACAGAGAGAGACAGAGAGTGGGAGAGAGGGAGAGAGGGGAGAGAAAAGAAGAAAAAGAGATAGGGAGAGAGAGAAGAAGAGAGGGAGAGAGAGGAAGAGAGAGCAGAGAGAGGGAGAGAGAGACAGAGAAAGGGGAGAGAGAGAAAGACAGACAGAGAAATAGAGAGAAAGAGAGGGAGATACGGAGAGAGAGAGCACAGGGGAAGCACTTGCCTTGTGTGAGGCCAGGCCTAGCCAGACCAAAACAGCAAAGAGAAAATCAAGAACACAGGGACACTCTAGACCTCAAGCACCTGAATGTGGCTGAAATGTTTCAGACAAAAGAAGAGAATCTTTAACAATTCATTGAGTGAACATGTCTTCAGGACAAGAAAAGTAACAGAGGAAACAAAGCAAAGAGTGACAAGCCAAACACTATTTGTAAATATTGACGTTCACAACAAATGTAAATGGATAAAAATCATCAATTAAAAGATAAATACTGTCTTTCAGGTGACAGTACTTATGCTAACTTCACGCTGCTAACTTATAGGATAGACTCATTTTTTTTTATCCATATGGAGAGAGAGGAACAGACAGAGATGGAAACACAATCCTCAAAGACAATTTACATATCCTACAAGGTAAAACTGAAGACAAGATTTATTCCTGGACATAACTATTTCCTGGTGATTACAAAGGCAGTTCAACAATGAGATGAAAGAATTCCAAATGTGTTCCACGAACACAATCACCTCCAGAGCTATAAAGTGGACCTCACAGAAGCAAAAAAATCAAATAAGAAAGCTCCAAAGTTAGAAATTTTAACACTTCTTCATTGGTCAGCAGATTGAGAAGGGAAAATTAAATCGGTGGTAGTGTAAGTAGTTACAAGCCACTATTAGTAACAGACCTATTTCACAAACACAAAACATCACACCAACCTGTAGGACACAAATTCTTAAAAGCACACCTAAAACATGTCTGAAAACAGAATGCCTGTTGGATCATAAGGCAAGTCTCAAAAAATGAAAAAAATTGAATCCATACACATTATGTTTCAGAATCAGAGTCAAAATTAATAACCAAAACATGCAAAAAAATCTTCCTCTTACCATTAGATATTTTGCTGATGCAATTCTAAATAACACAGAGCCAAGTAGGATACACTAATAAAGGCTAAAAATATTTTTTGACTTAAAAATAACAAAAAGCAATGCATAGTGAAACGTGCACAAGTGTAGTGACGAGAACTAAACATTTAGTTTGAGTATTTTTGACTTTAATTTTTTTTTTACTTTTTAAAAAGTCTTAAGCTTTTTTTGCTCAGGACCCCTTTGTAAGCTGAAAATCATAGAAGATCCAAAAAGAACTTTTTGTTTGTGCAGAAAATGTACATCATTATGTAGCAGACCCTAAATCAAAACAGACATTTAGAAATATTTTAATTCACTTTAAAATAGCAATAATAAATCCATTACATGTTAGCATAGATAACATCACTTTAAGAAAAATAATTATATTTAGCAAAAAGGTTGGCATTGTTTTGCATTTTTTGAAAACGTCTTTAATGTCTAGCTTAATGGAAGACAGCTGGGGATTCATATTTGCAGCTGTATGCAATCAGTTCTAATATTTTGTTTTGGTTGAAGATTATAGAAGAAAACCCAGCATCACACAGAATGTTGCTGGGAAGAGAAGTATATTAATAGGCTTGTTAGATGGTTCTGCCTGGGCTTCTTTTGATACCACACCAAAATTTGGCAGGTGTTGAACTTTAAAGGTTAATTGCCCTGTGAAACCTGAAGCCACATGAATGCGTTTCCCGTACTTTGTAACGTTCAAACTCATCGGCGTATCTTGCTGATTGAATGGGTCTTTCACTCAGGCGAGATTTCATGACACTATGCAACAGACCTTTGGAAAATATTAGCTTGCTGAGTTATGAAAAGCTTCCACAGAACAGCTCAACTCTGCCTGACACTTAAATGATAGCCGCTATTATCTCTGCCTCAGTACAAGAGCCTTCAAGTCCAGGACGCCTCTCAAGCTCACAGTTAGGGCGATGCACCTTTCCACCTTACCTGGAACTGCTGCAATATTTGCACCAAAATTCCAGCAAGCCTAGAGTCCCTCAGTGCTAACCCATCAGCAGGCCACAGGCTGGCCAGTGCAGACCACTCTCCAAACCATCCAAGTGTGCAGAATAGCTGGATTTTTACCACTGGCCATGAAAACTGTCAGTCTTCTTCAGACAAAAGGCTCATTGGATTCTTCTTTTGAAGAGTAATTCCCAATTTGAAATCTCCAGGACTTCTCTCTGCGTTTTCTCTGAGTGAAAACCACAATCCGTGACCAAAGTAACGAGTACTACTCCCTGCATTTCAATCACTCTATTTTTTTTTTCTAGAATCATTCCTAGATTTCAGCACTCGGCAGAAAGACTTGATCATATTTCCCATTTGACAATATGGAATCCCAAAAGAAAATAAAGTTAATATTTGGTATCACTCGTCAAATATATTTGTTAAAGAACCTAACACGGTTTGCAGGGTACGTCCAAGGATACAATTACTGAGTTTGACGCGGCGTTGCCTCACGCTAGGCACGAGCGATCTTATTTCCCACTGATTTTTGTACCAGCAACACAAACAACAACATGGTAGGAAAGGGAATGAATTTCTTCTATTACTGTTAAAATGGTTTAGACTTCATGGAGCTCTAAATCCCTTGGGCACTCCGGGTTCACTGAGATGGATCAATCACTGATCACCTAAAATCCACAACCCGATGCTAAAATTAAAAAGCAGGTAGAATGTGAAGACAAGTGTAAGGCAATTAAATAGTTAAATAAACAGCAATTCAGATCAGGCAAAGGAGAAGCCGAGTGCAAAGGCAGAGGCAGAACCCGGCTAAAAGGAAAGCAAATATATTAGCAAATGAGCACAGCTTGAAGCAGGCCTGTTGAAAGTCTAACAAAATGCAGAAATGCGCCCAGAGGGATGCGCCCAGTCTATGCGTCAGTGAGATGGCTCATGGCAGTGGACGGCAGTGTTGCTGACCCAGGGAAAGCAACGCCAGGTCATCAGCAGAGCCGGTCATGCTGTGACAGGAGGAGGCCAAGAAAGGATGCAGAGTGTGTGGTTTGCATGTGAGCGCACCAGCTCTGTACCTGACACCACACGCTTCCTGACCACTACCTGGAGTGGGCAGTAAGTACTGGACTTGGAGTAATTATTCAGTACTTCCAGGTGTAGCCCCCAAACAGACAACCAGGAAAGGTGGTCTAAGGACGACATATCTGGCCAGAGACAGTACAAGAGGTAGAGCACGTCCCTGAGATGTGCGAGGCTCAGGGTCTGAGCCCCAGGACCCCAGGCCCCCTGAGCACTGCCAGGTGTGACTCTAGGGTCTCAGCACCCTGGTGTCCTGATTCCTAGAC
This sequence comes from Cryptotis parvus, assembly GCA_021461705.1. NCBI lineage: Eukaryota > Metazoa > Chordata > Mammalia > Eulipotyphla > Soricidae > Cryptotis > Cryptotis parvus. Next base: position 211,841 of record JAJIBD010023393.1, on the reverse strand, counting down.
GGGGGCAGGAGTCAGGCAGCCAGAGAGTTAGCACGACGGGAAGGGCATTGCCTTGCATGTGGTCCTCCGGGTTTGTCTGGCTCCCCATAGGGTCCACCAAGCCCACCAGGAGGGACCCCAGAGTGCAGAGTCAGGAGTGACCTCTGAATGCAGAACCAGGAGTAAGGCCTGAGCACCGCTGGGTGTGGCCAAAACTAAACAAAGACAAACAAACCCAATTCAAGCTACTTCCTTCGGAGAACTCAGGTGGGATGAGCCCCTTCTTTGGAAGAGACTGAAGTGATGATATACGGAAGAGAAACCCAAAGTTAAGCAGACACTGGATGGATGCTGCTGTTCCAAGGCCCCGTGACAATATGTCCCGAGGCCCTTTGGAGGCTACATAAGAACTGAAGCTTCAGCCCCACCTGTGAGAGGGTAAAGGGCCTAGAATCCAGAAGACAGAAGCGACACCTATAAAACCACTGATGGAACTGGGAAAAGGGGTAAAACATTAGGGACCTCTTGGGGTGGGCAAGGAGGGAGGCACCCAGAGACTGAGGCCGTCAGCCAGGGCCAGAGCGTGGTCAGGAGGGGCCGCGCTGCTGGTCTGTGGCCACACCTGGTGCTCTGGGCGGGCTACCAGCTCCACGCTTGGGGCTCACTCCTGGGGTGCTCAGGAGGCTTTGTTTCACTGGAGACTGGACCGTGGCTCCTGCGATCACACCTGGCACCAGCCCCACTGGGCTTCTCTTTGGAAACACGCTGCCATGCCCAGAAAGGGCTGCCACAGAAGACATTTGCTCACCCTGGGAGCAAGTCACAGCAGGGAACCAAGCAAACATTGGGAGCCGAGAACTGGGAGACGAGTCCTGGTGAGCACTGTGAGAAGAGCCCAGGAAGAACAACACAGGGGTGGCGCCGCTGCACCCTCGGGGGGCCCTCGACAGGCCTCAGCAGAACTAGGGCTCAGGCTGCAGTGTGGTGGCTCAGGGTGCTCGGCCTCACCCAGATTGGGGTCCCCTCCCCACTTCCCTGCTGGGTGTGTGGTGGGTCTCGCTCCTCCTGTTCAGGGTCCCACATGCTGCCCCTGGACACCTGGAGAGCCCCTGGACACCGGATCTCCCTACCACAGGAGTCTGCTGGCGGCGCAGACGCAGCAGAGGGTGGAGCCGGCCCCTCTTCCCGTGTACTTCAGCTAATTCCCCATACCAGACCCCTGGGCTTCAAAGCGGCCCTGCTTGTGGGGAGATGGGCTGGGAGCTGCTCAGAGGGACATCCTCGTGCTGAGTCCATTAATGCTGCCTTTCCGGACTCAGGTCTGGGGGCAAAGACCAGAGCCCGCGAAAGGGGGACCCCATCACCCTCCATTCCTTCGCCATCTAAAGGGAGTGCACAGACCCAGCTGCCTAGAGGGCGCCCATCCCGCTGACCGCTGACCATCAGGGTCTCACTCTTTCCCAGGTGGCTCCTTGGGTAGGTGGCCCCTCCTCCCTGGCTGCCACTGTCGTTCCTGTGCCCCAAGACAGCAGCAGGAGGACTCCAGGCCGTGGGGAGGGACGGGGAGGAGCCGAGGCGGAGCTGCAGCTCTTACCCGCAGAATCTGCCAGCTCCATCCTCACCATCCTACACGCAGCCCCTCAGGGGTCTCCCGCCCTCTCCTCAGGCTCATCCCCATGATGGGACCCCGGGACAAGGAGCCCCTCTGTCACCAAAGCCGCAGGAGCCTGGAGTTCCCCGGAGCTGGAGGACTGGCTTAAGGACACGTAATGTCGGGGGCAGGGCCCAGGGCACCCACCGCTGGCTCCACACCCACAGACATGCCCTGCCCCTTCCATGCCGGCTCTGTGTTAATGGATCCAAAGTATTGAAAGCAAATATTGACTCTGACTCCTCAGAAACCTTTAATTATTTATTTTGAATAATTTGATACTCGAGTAAATTAATGCTAAGCATTTCTCTGTTTGTGCCAAATCAGTGGGTCTCAGCGGGCTGGGCACGCGCCGCCAGAGCCCCCCAGCAGGCAGCCCGCTGCTGTGGAGGCGCCATTAAGTTAATTTCAAAAAGAACCAGTAAAGGTATATGGAGCAGGCAGTAATAGCACGGAAACATCCGACTTACTGGAGCAGCCACACAACGTGGATGTCATTTTCATGCACTGATAATTTGTGGTCTACGTGTTGGGGTAGCTGCAAGCGGGCCCCTCTCAGCTCCTGCATCCGGGTAATTAAAGCCGTACAACAGCCACTACCTCTGGCGCTGGGGACCTGACGTGTTTCTGATGGGGAAGGCAGTTGGTACACAGCCCACACACTGCTGCTGGCCCGCGCCCAGCTGGTCTCAGCTCCTGGGTCCAGACTCCTGGAGCCTCGGGGTCTTGCCTGGCCCCAGGAGAGCTGATGACGGGTGGGGAGGCTGGGTACAGCCTCTTTTGAGAGTGATGCTGAGGACTGTCAGCCATGATTCACCTCCTGACTGCTGGTCCCACCCAGGTCGGAGCTATGCTTTTGTTTCGGGGGAAATTTAAAATAAAAAGCATGACTGGAAAAATACTGTCACACATTTTTAACTTGTAAGACCAGGTGAAAAAAAGAAAAGGCGCTGTGTGAGGGCGGCAGGGCTGTGACTTCCTGCTGCTCTGAGGAGTCCCAGGGAGAGCTCACTCGCTCTAACTCTCTCCTGTGCTCTCTCCCTCACTCTCATTCTCCCTCCCCCTCTCCCTCTCTCCCTCTCTCCTCCTCTCTCATGGTCTCTCCCTCTCTCTCCCCCTCTCTCCTGCTCTCTCCCTCTCTCTCAACATCTCTCTCCATCTCTCTCCCTCTCGATCCCCTCTCACTCTCTCTCCTTTTCTCTTTCTCTCTCTCCGTCTCTCCCTCTCTCTTGGTCTCTCCCTCCCCTTTCTCTTACTCTCTCCCTCTTTTCTCTCTCCCTCTCTCTCCCTCTTTTTCTCTCCCTGTTTCTCCCCCTCTCCTCTCTCTTTCCCTCTGTCTCTCTACCTCTCTCTCTCCTCTCTCCCTCTTTCCCCCTTTCTCTCCCTCCTTCTCAGTCTATCTCGCTCTCTCTCCCCTTTCTCTCATGGTCTCTCCCTCTTCTTTCCTCCCTCTCTCTTTTCTCTCCCTCTCTTTTTCTTTTTCTCTCTCTCCCTCTCTTTCCCTCTCTCTCTCCTCTCTCTCTTCTCTCTTTCTGCCCCCTCGCTCCCCTCTCTGTCAGTATTTAGACATCTTACTCCACTGCCCACTGCCGTAGAGCCTATGTCTGGCTGGTTGGGGGCAGCGACTTTCCCAGTCCCCACCCTTATCCCATCACTGCCCTGACAGGCCCCCGCACGGCAGCTCCAGGCCTGAGCACTCAGTTCCCACCACTGCGGCCACTGCTCATCACAGTGCAACACAACCGACCCCGATGGGTCTGAGAGACCCCTGGGTGACCGTTACTACCTGCAGCATCCACTCCGCCCCACCACTGCATCCCAGGTGCTCTGGGTCCTTTCCACGGGGGCACAGAGGGCAGCAGTGGTAAAAGGGCATTAGGGGGCCCTAAGAGCCCCTTGGTGGGGGAAGGCGGCGACTCAGGGCTCTCTATGGGTCACTCCGTACTCTTGTCCCTCTTGGGGGCGGCTCTGCTGGAGGCTTTGGTGCCTCTCAGCTCTGCCAGGACCATAGGGGTCAGACCTGCAGGTCTTCCTGAGGAGACCAGGGAGGCCACCAGGCTCGGCCCTGCCCCTCTGGCCCTCCCTCTCCGACATAGTCATGCTTGGTGGCCGCCTCAGCACGACCAGCCCATTTCCAGGAGTTCCTGACAACGACCACACAGTGGGGCCACCCGGGGTCTGGACTGTCCTCCCCCGGACTCCCTCTGCTGCTCTGCGGGGTCCTGTCTTACGAGGTGTGAAGGATAACAGGGTCAGAGTGTGGGTGACCCTCTGGGCAGCTGGTGTCGCATGTGCCGCTGGAGTCTGAGCGCCCAGAGTGTCAGCGCGGCCGCAGGGCCCCCTGTCTGAGGCCCCTTGCAGGCTGCTGGAGGAGTCTCTCGGGGAGGGCGTGGAGGAGTCCATTAGCTCGGCTCCCCCATTAGCCCACATTTCCAAATTCACCTCAGCGGGACCCAGAAGGAAAGAACGACACTTAGTGCAGGAACATCTGGATCTGGGGCGGAGGAGCTGAGGGGAAATAGGGGCACAGGGAGCCCCAAGTAGTCAGGAGACCTGGCGGGTGCCATGAGCCAGACCCAGGAAGGCCAGGTCAGAGGATGACAACAGCAGGGTGAAAGAGCCGCAGAGGGTGGGAGCACTGCAGGGAGGAGCCACAGAGGGTGGGAGCACTGCAGGGAGGAGCCACAGAGGGTGGGAGTACCATGGGAGGGAGCTGAAGAGTGTGGGAGCACTGTGGTGAGGAGCCACAGAGGGTGGGAGCACTGAGGAGGAGCTACAGACGGTGGGGGGTACCATGGGAAGAGCTACAGAGGGTAGGAGCACTGTGGGGAGGAGCCACAGAGGGGAGGAACACCGCGGAGAGGAGTTGCAGAGGGTGGGAGCACTGTGTGTGGAGTCCAGAGAGTAATAGCACCAACAGAAGGAGACAGAGGGTGGGAGCAGCGCAAGGAGGAGCTGCAGAGGACGGGAGCACCCCTGGCTTTCCCCTGTTTCCTAAGAAGATTCCTGAATCCAGGGCTCAGCATGGCTGGGGCTGTACTCACGCGGTGTAAACTGGCCTCTTTCTACCTCCCAGGAGCAAGACACGTTCTGGGGAACTGGAGACCAGGGAACCCCTCAGTCTCTTAGCTGGGCTCGTGACAGCCAGACAGTACAGGCCAGAGCCCGGTACTCACTGCAGACCTCAGCGACTCACTCGCAGGGGCACCTGAGACAGCTTCCTACCTGCCAAGGAACAATCTCCCCAATGGTGTCAGAGAGAGAGGTGAAAGGTCACCATTGGCCCGTTACCCTGAGCTCTGCTGGGTGTGTCCCTGAGACAAGTCAGTGAGGGGGTTCAGAGAGTGCCCTGCCCTCCTGTGTGGATGCCACCCACAGGGGAAACGAGCTCGCAGAGGAACTAGCAGTGCTGGGTCTCAGTTCCCACTGGCGCCTCCCGACACTCAGGCAGAACCTGCAGAGGCTGTGGCTCTCCAGTGAGGACCAGCCCAGGTGGACACGGGAAGTCCAGGGAGGCTTCTGCTGACCTAGTGAGGTCGAGAGCCCCGGGTCATGGCCCAGAGCAAAACACAACAGAATCACCTCAAAGGTCCCTGTGGGTCAGGGGCACCCGAGTGTGCAACACACACACTTGACACAGATACCCCGTACTTGCTTTGTGGCCATCCGGAAACAGTTACAGGCTCCAGAATTCACCTAGAAAGGTCACATAAAAGAAGCTTCTGAGTCTGGGTTAGGGAAATGGGTCTCCGTCTCTGCAGCACCCAGCAGGGCCTGGGATTCTCACATGCTGCTTGGACTAGTGTCCAGCCACGACCATGCCCAAACTTTGGATCTACTTTATGAGCTGCTCTCGATAGAGCAAAGGTCAACACCCCAGCCTGACACACGCACAGGCCAACAGCCCAGCTGGACACACGCACAGGTCAACACCCCAGTCGGACACACGCACAGGCCAATGTCCCAGCCAGACACATGCACAGGTCAGCACCCCAGCCGGACACACGCACAGGCCAACAACCCAGCCGGGCACACACACAGGTCAACACCCCAGCTGGACACACGCACAGGCCAACACCCGGAGCCAGAAACACGCACAGGTCAACAGCCCAGCCAGACACACGCACAGGTCAATGTTCCAGCTGGACACACGCACAGGCCAACACCCCAGCCAGGCACATGCACAGGTCAGCACCTCAGCAGGGCACACGCGACAGGTCAGCACCCCAGCCGGGCACACGCACAGGCCAACAACCCAGCCGGGCACACACACAGGTCAACACCCCAGCTGGACACATGCACAGGCCAACACCCCAGCCAGAAACACGCATAGGTCAACAGCCCAGCCAGACACACGCACAGGCCAATGTCCCAGCCGGACACACGCACAGGCCAACACTCCCAGCCGGGCACATGCACAGGTCAGCACCCCAGCCGGGCACACGCACAGGCCAACAACCCAGCCGGGCACACACACAGGTCAATACCCCAGCTGGACACATGCACAGGCCAACACCCCAGGCAGAAACACACACAGGTCAACACCCCAGTCGGACACACGCACAGGCCAATGTCCCAGCCGGACACACGCACAGGCCGATGTCCCAGCCGGACACACAAACAGGCCAATGTCCCAGCCGGACACACGCACAGGCCAACACCCCAGCCGACAGACACACAGGCCAACAGCCCAGCCGGACAGACACACAGGCCAATACCCCAGTCGGACACACACACAGGCCAACAGCCCAGTCGGGATACACACACGGGCCAACAGCCCAGCCTGACACACGCACAGGCCAATGTCCCAGCCGGACACACGCACAGGCCAATGTCCCAGCCAGACACACACACAGGTCAACACCCCAGTCGGACACACGCACAGGCCAATGTCCCAGCCGGATACACGCACAGGCCAACAGCCCAGCCGGACACACGCACAGACCAACACCCCAGTCAGACACACACACAGGCCAACACCCCAGTCGGACACACACACAAGCCAACACCCCAGTCGGACACACACACAGGCCAACATCCCAGCCCGACACACGCACAGGCCGATGTCCCAGCAGGACACACGCACAGGCCAATGTCCCAGCCGGACACACGCACAGGCCAACACCCCAGTCAGACACACACATGGCCAATACCCCAGTCGGACACACACACAGGCCAACATCCCAGCCCAACACACGCACAGGCCAATGTCCCAGTTGGACACACGCACAGGCCAACAGCCCAGCCGGACACACGCACAGGCCAACACCCCAGTCAGACACACACAGGCCAACACCCCAGTCGGACACACACACAGGCCAACACCCCAGTCGGACACACACACAGGCCAACATCCCAGCCCGACGCATGCACAGGCCGATGTCCCAGCAGGACACACGCACAGGCCGCTGTCCCAGCCGGACACACGCACAGGCCAATGTCCCAGCCGGACACACGCACAGGCCAACACCCCAGTCAGACACACACACAGGCCAATACCCCAGTTGGACACACACACAGGCCAACATCCCAGCCCAACACACGCACAGGCCAATGTCCCAGTTGGACACACTCACAGGCCAATGTCCCAGCCAGAAACAAGCACAGCCCAACACCCCAGCCGGGCACACGCACAGGTCAGCACCCCAGCCGGGCACATGCACAGTCAGCACCCCAGCCGAACACACGCACAGGCCAATGTCTCAGTCGGACACACGCACAGGCCAACACCCCAGCCAGAAACACGCACAGGTCAACACCCCAGTCGCACACGCGACAGGCCAATGTCCCAGCCGGACACACCCACAGGCCAACAGCCCAGCCGACACACACACACAGGCCAATACCCCAGCCGGACACACGCACAGGGCCAACAGCCCAGCCAGACACACGAACAGGTCAATGTCCCAGCCGGGCACATGCACAGGTCAACACCCCCGCCGGTCACACACACAGGTCAGCACCCCAGCCGGACACACGCACACAGGCCAACACCCCAGTCGGACACACACACAGGCCAACACCCCAACCGGGCACATGCACAGGTCAACACCCCAGCCGGGCACATGCACAGGTCAGCACCCCAGCCGGGCACACGCACAGACCAACAACCCAGCCGGGCACACACACAGGTCAACACCCCAGCTGGACACACACATAGGTCAACACCCCAGCCGGACACAAGCACAGGCCAACACCCCAGCCAGAAACACGTACAGGTCAACAGCCCAGCCGGACACATGCACAGGCCAATGTCCCAGCCAGACACACACACAGGCCAACAGCCCAGCCGGACACACACACACACACAGGTCAACACTCTAGCCGGACACACGCATAGGCCAACATTCCAGTCGGACACACGCACAGGCCAATGTCCCAGCTGGACACACGCACAGGCCAACACCCCAGTCGGACACACACAAAGGCTAACCCCCAGCCAGACATGCAGAGCAGGTTGCTTAAAGATGGAGCGAGATCAACTCCTGCAATAACTCTGTTCCACCCTCAGTCCATAGAGCTACCCCATGGGCAACGGGAAACTGCAGTAAGTACAACTAAAATCAGATTTAATCATTGCTACTAATAAAGGCGAAGGTGTATGACAATTTACTGTGCTGATGGCATCAGGAACTGCTTCGGACGCATTAGTGGTGTTAGATAATGTGCAGAGGAAGTAAGTTAAGGGTATAGCGCTAGGTTCAGCCACCATCACTCTCCCAAAACTCTCAGACACACCCTGGACCCTGGGAACCTGCTCACCCCTAACACTTTTATCAAACCCAATAAGCCTATTTCTGACTCAACAAAATGCTTTTGATTGGCCTCTGTGTATTTTTCCAATTGTAAATGAAAGAGTGTCACCTGACAGCATTAAATACTAGTAAACAGACAATAACTAACCTTCCCTGTATAAATTATACATAAGCTGACACTTTTATGCACTTTGTGAAGAATCGCTTCATGGGCCGTGCAATCTTTTCCAAAACAAGCGTACAGACTAACGCAGTGGGTTATGTTTCATGGTTACAAATTGGTAACTGAATTAGCATTCGTTTATTAAGTTTTCACAGGGAACCCTTCTCATTCAAATACTTGTAGATTATAATTTATTTTTATCTGAGGCATAATTTTTCATGGCGTGCTTTTGCCAAAATCAACACGGCGTGGCCAAGCCCGATCCCTCTTCCCCCACGTCCCCCGCCTGCTCTTGGCTGCTACCTCTGTGTCTTTCGGGCTGGGAAGGTAAACAGATGAGGCTGTCTCGGAATCACTGTCTTTGCCAACACGCTGAGCTGAACAGGATTTTTTCCCCTGGCAGCCCCCACACTTCAGATTCAGTTCACAGCATTGAAATGGCTTTAGCTTCCTTCAAAGTGGATCAGGGGCTTGGGATAGAGGGCAGAGAGCTGGTAGATTCACAGGGGCACAGCAGGAGACAGGGGCCAGCAGGACGTGGGAGCCAGGCTGGCACAGAGTGTGTCCAGCTGGGAACACCCCCTCTGGGTGCACAGGGGACTCCCGGACACACAGACATAGAGTCCTTCAAGTCCTCCCCAAGCTCCAAGGATTGGGTCATTGTAAATAGGGTGTGACCATCCAGAGGATGGGAAGGGTGACAAGTTTTAAGTGGTCACGGGCTGCCCCCTGCTCCATGGTGACCTGTGCATGAGGGAGACAGGCCTCCCAGACCCCCAAATCAGAGGCTTCTGTGTGTTTAGCTTTGGTGGGGCATCAGGGGAGCCCATGGGGTCATTAGCATCCCCTCATTCACTTTACGGAAACAGCCCAGTCGTGACCCTGATGTTGGGGCGTTTCCCTCCAGTTCTCTGAAGCAAGATACTCTTGGTTCTTGGACGGCCAGGAGCCAACTCTGACTTCCACACACATGGAGTGTCTGATGACACCTGTGGGCTACCACTGTTGGCATATGCAGTGACCGTGGGTCCCACTGCTTTATCTCAAGCCCCAAGTCTGGCCAATTCAGACCCAACACACTTGGTTCTGTCTCTCCATGCGCTCTGCCTCCAACTTGGCCAGGGAAAGGTTTGTCAGTTTAGCCAAACTGCTTTTGACACTTCTGACATCAGCTAGGATTTACTTTACCAGAACACTAGTGTTACATGTCATTGAAGTGTCCCCCTTGGTGCCACCAGCAGTTCTCAAAGCAGCCCACACCCATATGGATATGGAACTCTCTGGATCCCAAATGATCGCACATTGCAAAGTGTATGTCTAAAGCAAGTGGGGCACAACTTTGTTCCCGGGGCTGGTCCTAGCCAGTTTTCTCCAGGTGAGGACGAATGCCCTAGTGCTAGATGCCAACGACTAAGGAGGATACTAGGGTAGCTGAGGCCAGCGCCAATCTCGTGGATAGACTATGTGCAAGACACAAGCGACAGCAGCCTTGTCAGGATGAAGGATGAAGGGATCGGTGGTGGGTGGATGTTTCCGCAGCAGAGCGAGTGGCAGGAACAGCTGCTCAAGTCTGCATCCAGCCAGCGTGTGGCCTAGTGTGGCCATAGTGTGGCCTAGCTGGTCTTCCCTGAGGAGCACCAGTGTGCCCAGGAAGGAGGGTGGGTGCTCTGTGAGTGTGTCCAGGATCCCACTGGAGGGCAGGTGCTCCGTGGCTGTGTCCCAGGATCCCACAGGAGGGGGCCGCACAGGGATCCACAGCATTACTCTAGGCCTGGGGGGTCTGCACGGGCACTGGGCAAGGGTATGCCCCCCCTCCTCACTACATCCCATTAGTGGGTCTCCGGAGCAGGACTCTGAGTACCGGGAGGAGCATCGAGCTTCCCGATTTTCTGGCTCGTAACCTGTACCCCTAGGACCCATTTCCCAAAATGGAAGCCTCTGCAGTGATGGTCACCCCGGCACCACTGGGGTGTTATCTGCTTGCTGAGAGAAGGGAGACTCTGGTGTGCTGCTGAGTTTTTTTCCTTTTGAAAAGGCCACATCAGTGGAGGGAGAAGGGCTTTGGACTTCAGGCTCCCCTCCAACCAGTGGAGAAACGCATAGGAACCCTCCCCTAAGACCACAGTGTGCTGAGCTGGAGGCGGGGACATTTGCCTTGGATGCCACAGACCTAGATCAAATTCCAGCACCCTAGATGGGCCCCTGAGTACTGCCAGGAGTGATTTCTGAGTGTAGAGACAGGAATAAGCCCTGACTGTAGCTGGGTGTGCCTCCCCCCAAAATGCAGAGGGTCTTGCATGGTAGAATAGGTGCTAGCAGCTAGGCACACCCAGGCTTTTCTCTGTCACAAGGCTGTCCTGCACACACTGAGCTCTCAGCTAGGGTTCCTGACTTCTAGCTCTCCTCGGCCAACTGATGCTCCTCCTAGAAAACCCAGTTTCCCTCTCCCTGCTGACAGTGTCCTGTCTGTAAAAACCCCTCCAGGACCTGGGGGCACTCACCGGGAAAGACGCGAAGCACCTATAGGACGTGGGTCCTGACAATCTGAGAGGGGGAGACTTGGCCCACATTTGTCCCAGGGAACCCCAACTCTTGCCAATGGGCTGGAGTCAGACAGGGGACCAAGAGGGCACCGTCCCGGTGTCCACCCCACCATGGTCTTCCCTGCCGGGTCAGAGCTATCAGTGTTGGGATTCACTAGGGCACCAAGCTCCCCTCGACCATCAGGCCCAAGATCAGGGCTCTGCGGAAGCCTGCGCTCAGCACAAATGTTTGTTTCCTTGGGCTGATGGCAACTTCAAGGAGCCCAGCATGCTGGAAGTCATTGCTGAGCTGATTTAGAACCAAACCCCATCCCCAGCTTGGCTTCCGTTCCAGCCTCACTGAGGCCCAGAGTCCCCATCCGATAAGCATCGATCTGCTAACGAGGTTACTGAGCACAGGAGCAGATAGTTATGGAAATCAAACAAAGGAGAATATTTATCTCATGAGGGGAGCGTGTCTTCGGATGAAAACACTGTTGTCTGTCAACACAGAACAAAGCTCGCTCGTGCCATGGTGGGCCACTGCCGCCATCTTGGTTTCCCAAGCCCAGCATTACCCGGTCACCAAGGTAATGGTGAATTCACAACTTTCAGAGATTTTAACACGCATTTTAAGAAGAGGCTCGGGGCTAGGGGCTACATCTAGAGTTCAGCTGCTTTTCCTTTTTAACTTTTAAAACATCCCATCATTTTGCCCACGGAGGATTTTTCTTCCATTCACATGGAATAACAGACCACAACCTTAAAATTAAAACAACAAAAAAACTTCGGAAAGCTCTTGATGTTGTTAAATACAAGATAAATATTTGAGTGTCTTTCTTTCTGCCAACATTTTCTACATATTTGTGGAAACATCGAGGGAAAACTATATCCTGTGAAGGAGAAAAATAAGAGCATGCTAGAGAGCTTTAATTGACAGACTCTCCCGAATTACTCCGTGTAACCCCATGGACAAACCGCAGCATTTGTAGGAATAAGAGAGTCCTGGAAGTTGGTCAGATTCTCTGGCACTCTCTGCCCACAAACAGAAAAGGGGGACATTGCTGGACTAAGGATCTACCTCAAGGCGCCCACATTCATCGCTGGTCAACGAGCCAACTCCAGTCCCTTGCAGAGAAGCATTCTTAGGTTCCCTCATGGGGCAGATGGCATTACCCTGTGGAGACAGGCAATACCAGCCTCAACCTTCCCCCAAGCCTGAGGCATCTGAAGACTGCTTGAGAGACAGGGAAGCTCATGGGAACGTCCCCAAGTGACCCCTCTTCGGGCAGGAGAATGTGAGAGCATCTGAGCAGTCATCCAACGGACAAAACCAATTTCAATCTTTTTCCAAGGCAAATCCCAACCTTGGGCACATGAGATAATTCCTCTGATAGGAATATGCTTTCAGGTTTTATCACTTCCCCCTGTGGAAAATTCTGAACAAACGTCACTTCAGATGTGTCACCCTGGTGCTCAAGATCGCCCCTGCGCTCCTATCAATCATTACAGGGCCCTGAACTGCGAATTCCTAAACAGATTCCCAATCACTTATTGCATAGGGGATTACCCCTCAGTGTACTCAGTCTGGATCAGGCTTCCAGTAGCAGCAAATTCTGTCTCTGCCAGGTCTTCCTGTTATTTAGAAGGGCAGAGTTTTGGCTCTTTTTAAATTAATAATCTCTTTCCAAAGTGATTTCCAGTTGGCGTTCAATGCAAGAAGAATAAATATTTACAAAGATATTTGGCTGAGGAATATCCACCAAGCTATAATTAAGAATATTTTAATTTTTGATATTTGTTTGATGACGAAAACACTGAACTCTGTTAGTTGAGTAGAACACACGTGGGTCTATTAAGACATGAGGCACTTACTTTAAAGAGTCCCTGACATTCACAAGAAGGTGTTTAGGGGAAGGAGTGACTTTGGGAGACCCAATAGGTAACAACTCAAAGGTGTGGCCCCTTTCCAAATGATGCTGGCACGAATGTGGGTCTCTCTCAGGTGAAGGACCCTTGGGCTTCCTGAACCTTCTGGTGACTTCCAAAGTGACTTATATCTTCAGGACAAGGATTTGAATGAAAGTGGTGAGGGTGATGGGGAAATGGACAAATAAGGCTGGCGGGAGGGATTCGCAGGTGAGAAGAATTTCTTCCCAAGCTCACAGTGGCTTTCCCAGCTTGCCAAGTCTTACGGATGGCGCCCAACTGGTCAACCAGCAGGCGAGGGGGAAGCTATTTGTGGTGGCAAAATAACAGTGTCTTAATCTGACAGTCTCAGCTAGGCAGTGCCGCATTAGCCATGGGCTTTTCTTGGGAGCCTCCTAGTGACCAGACCTTCCTAGTAACCAGCCGCTCCTAGTGACCAGACCCTCATAGTGGCTAGACCCTCCCAGTTACTAGACCCTCCTAGTGACCAGACTCTCTAGTGACCAGACCCTCTGGCTGTCTTGCCAATCTGGCCATTCCTTCTCCACAGTGATGGCTGTGTTGGTGTCAGCTGCAGGGCCACAGACTTCCCATGACTGTACCGGGCATGGATGTCAGCATCTGTAATGTAAATGCAGCGGTGAGCTTGGCTTAGGTAGCAAAGTGGTAGGAGAGTTGATTGAGTTGGGCTTGGGAAGGCCCTAAATAGGAGACTCTAGATATGGCTCTGGATGGAACCATGCCGTTAAGACAGTGGGCAAGGCTGGGGAGACTGTGGTTGGGATGCGGGCACAGGAGGACAGAGGCAGATGCACTGTCCATATGGGCATGAGTAGAGATGGTCTGAGAGGGGGGAAGGCAGGGGGTGGATCGTGGAAAGTCAGGGTTGAGGAAAGTCAGAGGTGTATCAGGGTAGAGAGAGGACAGGTCAGGATGGGTCGGAGTGGGTCCAGGATGGATCAGGATGGATGGGGTTAAGTTGGGAGAGGGATAGGTTGAGGGTGGGTTAGGGATCAGTAGGGGGTGGGTTGGGATGGCTTGGGAATGAGATGAGTTGGGGGGTGGGTTTGGGTGGGTCAGGGATAGGTAAGAGGTGGTTTGTGTAGGGTCCGAATGGGGTTGGGGTTGGTTGGGAGTGGGTTGGAGAAGGGATGGGGAAGGGTTGGGAGTGGGTTAGGGATCCGTTGGGGGTGAGATACAAATGGGTTGGTGGTGGGTTGGGGAGGATTCAGTCTGTAAGAACAGCTGTGGGTGGGGACATCAGTTAGGCTCATACATGAAGGGACCTGGGACATGGAGAAGCTGGACCATGCCTGTGCGTGTCCAGCCCCCTGCAGTGTGGAGCTTCACTTTCAGCCCCACGCCCTCCAGTGAGGAGCTGCACTTACAGCCCCACCCCCTGCAGTGTGGAGCTGCACTTTCAGCTCCACCCACTGCAGCTTGAGCTGTACTTACAACCCTGCCCCCTGCAGTGTAGAGCTGCACTTTTAGCCCCACCCCTCCAGTGAGGAGGTGCACTTACAGCCCCAGCCCCTGCAGTGTGGAGCTGCACTTTCAGCCCCGCCCTGCAGTGTGGAGCTGCACTTTTGCCCTGCCCCTCCAGTGAGGAGCTGCACTTACAGTCCCACCCTCTCCAGTGAGGAGCTGCACTTACAGCCCTGCCCCCTGCAGTGTGGAGCTGCACTTTCTGCCCTGCCCCCTCCAGTGAGGAGCTGCACTTAAGCCCCACCCCTCCAGTGAGGAGCTGCACTTAGAGCCCCGCCCCTGCAGTGTAGAGTTGAACTTTCACCCACGCCCCTGCAGTGTGGAGCTGCACTTTGAGTCCCGCCCCTGCAGTGTGGAGCTGCACTTTGAGTCCCGCCCTGCAGTGTGGAGCTGCACTTTGAGTCCCGCCCCTGCAGTGTGGAGCTGCACTTTCAGCCCCACCCCCTGCAGCATCCCAAGGGTCTCACTCATCTTCTGTCTGACCTGTGCCTCTGCGCTCTCTGCTGCTGAGGCAGGAGATGAGTATTTGGTCTGGGGAGCTGGGCAAGGTGTCCTTCCTCATCCAGCTCCTGCTCCCTGGGGCCCTGCAGGACGCTGACTGCGGAAAGGGACCCAGCATGCCTGCCTGCAGGATCTGTACCCCAGATAGAAGGAGCAAATGACAGTGTTGGTGAGACTGTCCCCAGGGCCCAGGACCAGCGTTCTCAGACCTTAGAACAAATGTGATGCTTGAGTTACATCTCCTGGCAAGGACGGTGACCCTAATGTCAGCCACCGTCAGCACGAGCCTTCAGACTGGACTGGCTAGAAGCTCACTTTGAGCAGATGATCATCTGTTCCAGCGTCAGTAACGCCCCTACAGAGTGGCGCACAGCTGGGCCCACATCCCCTCCTGCTGTTGAGGGTCCATTATGCCCCACAGATGTTTGGACCCTCGGGGCCAAGTCAAACTCGACAGCCACACCTGCATCCACACTCACTCCTGATGGCGCTGACTGGAAGCCGCCTCAGGACTGTGGGAGATTTATAGACAAATAGCCCAACTGTGCCGGGCTGCAGTCAGATGGCATTTCTGTGCGGGCTACAGTCAGATGGCATTCCTGCGCGATCTTTGGGGAGTCTCAGTGGCTCTCGTGGGACCCCCATGGTAATTACGCACCACAATTACCATGTGTGTCTTCAGCCTGGTATTGCTAGAATCAAAATTCCTCCTCCGTGCCTGCCAAGGGGTGCAGACAGCCTCTGAAGCAGGGTCCGCGCTGGGAAGCTCAGTGCGGAATTTCTTCCACATGAGGGGACGGGACCCTGCCTTTCTAGTGAGGTGCACATGACAGATTTGGTTAGGCCCAGGGGCTCTTCAAAAGGAGCGTGGATGCTTGTCACTGTGCCAGGGTCTCCCCACGAGATCTGTCCTCGAGAAGGCACTCATTAATATTCTCCTGGGGGGCGGCGTGGCCAGGGGTCACGGAAGAGAGGGTGGTTTTCAAAGCCATTCCACATTTGACAGGAGTAATTGCCGTGTTCTCCGGGGAAGCTCTGCCTGCGTAGGACCTGCTCAGGAGGGCTGGGAGGTGCTGGGCTCCAGCTGTGAGTCCCCATCCAAGCATTCACCAAGCCTGACCCCGCTTAGCTTCGGACATCAGACAAGACCCTGGACGTTCAGGGTGCTGAGGCCACCTTTGGGATGAAGCAATGCAAAGGAGCCAGGCCAGGAGATGTGAGTAGACACCAACTCTTGGGGCGGCCAGGGGCTGGGCCAGGCATGACTCCACCCACCTCTTCCCACTGTATGTGGCTGCCAGAGAAGCACAGGAACAGGAAGTTTGTGCGGTGTGAATGTGTGTGTTCCTGTGTGTCCCTGTGAGTGCTTGTGTTTTTGTGTGTGCGTGAGCGCCTGCGTTAATGTGTGTCTGCCCTCTGCGGCCCGGTCTCCACAGAATTCCTTCTCTAGGAATCTTGGCCTTTTGTTCTTAAACTTCGGGCAGACTGGGTTAGCCCCTCCCCCACTACTAACACTTTATTTAAATCATCTACAGAGAAGCCCATGTCCAGTGCTTGAGTCAAATCGAGGGCCTTAAACCCGACCAAGGTGACCCACAAAATGTGTCCCTCGGACCCAGCCGGTCTCCCTGACCCTGACCTGGCTAACTGCTGGCCTCAGATCCAGCTGGACTCCTTAACCCAACACTGGGTTGACCACTGGCCTCAGACCCATCTGGGATCCCTGGCCCTGACCTGGATGAGTCCTAATGTTGCTGCCATCATGCCGATAGCCCGCCGGGCCTCTGTCCCTTCTCTACTGGTGAAGTCTAGCTGGTGCTCAGTGAGGACCACTCTACACCCCTACACTCTACACCCCGGGCAGCCCGGCTGCTCAGGTCCCCTCACCCCTGCTAATGGTCCGACTCCTGATTCCTCACTCAGTGCCCAGCTGCTTCCCGGGAGAGTCACAGCTTCTCATCCTACCACGGCAGTGAGTGAGGCAGAAACGGGCACAGAAACGTGCCTCCAGGGGCCAAAAGTGCTGAGTGCGGCCCCGCGTGGCCCCAGAGAAGCTGAGTTGCCTGTGGGGACTCAAAGAAGTCTGCGTCCAACTTGCCCCCACATAGGGGATTGTCAGGTCTGGGGCCTCAAGACAACAGTTGTGGTGTCCAGTGACCAGTCCACACTGCAGATAGGAAGGAGCCGGGGCTCTGAGAAGGCTGAGGGTTCCCGAGAAGGGTGAGGGACTTGTGGAGAGTCAGAACCATAGAAGCCCTCGGCTGTCACGTCAGAGACACAGAGCTGGGGTCATTCTGGAAGCAGAGCCCAGGAGGGGCCCCACTCGCTGCCCCAGTGGAGAGGCCAGGATGTCCTGTGTCTGCAGCGCCTCCTCTCTGCATTAGGACCAAGGGCCCAGCAGTGCTGGCAAGGACTTGCTGGCTCTGGCTAGTTCGCAATCACTAGTCTTTCCCTGAAACTGTGTGTCCATGTGTCCAGGGCCACGGTGACCGGGTTCCAAGCCAAGGGGCCGAGTGGAGGTGGAACAGCCAGGCCTGGCGTAGGTTCCTTCTTCCCACATAGTCGCCCCTTCCCAAGCATCTGCTGCTTATTTGCAGAAAGGTCTCCTCTGAGTATCTGCGCAGTGAGGTCACAGCAGGGGACGGGAAGCATCAATCAAGCAGAGCCAGGGAAGGTCCAGCAGGAAAGAAGGACCAAGTGTGGTCACGTGCCAGCATCCTAGCAAATTGCTGGGCTCCTGCTGTGCCCAGCTATGGGGAGAGGGATGGCCTTGTCTCACTGGCCAGGAATCTGGTACTCTGTAGATCAGCAACTCAGGATGATCACAAAAAAACAGCTAGAGGGGGATTTCTTTCCAGTGCTGGCTGGGCTGGAGGACTCAGCCATCCAGAAGGTTCTCCAGCCCAGAGATGTCCTGGCCACCTTCCAGAGAGGCCCAGGGTCTGCCTGGCCAGAGGCAGTGTCCCGGCTCTCAGAGGGGGCATGGAGCTGTCCCTGTGATATCTGGAGGAATTTTGGAAACGTGCATCATGCCTGAGCTCCAGCCAGCCGAGGCTGCAGCCAGCTGGATGGAAGCATTTCCCATGTTTAGGGATGCGACACTGGATGGGTTCCCTGGGTGTGGAAACATTGTCTGTGGGAGGCAGGTCAGAGGGAGGAGATGGGGAGGGCACAGGGGCGGGACACAGAGGTCTGGAGGCTCTGGCAGAAGGAGCAGGTAGAGCACTAGCCTGCTGGCATGAGCCACATACAGGGATACAGGAAGCATGAGAGCAGCCAACAGGAAATGCAAGAGCTCCAACAGGAAGAACAAGAGCATCTAACAGGAAGTGCAAGAGCATCTGACAGAAAATGCGAGAGCAGCTAACAGGAGGTATGAGAGCAGCCAACAGGGAACTGCTAGAGCAGCCAACAGGAAGTGCTAGAGCAGCCAGCAGGAGGTGTGGAGAGGAGCAAACAGCAAGTTTGAGAGCATCCAACAGGAAGTGCGAGAGCAGCCAACAGGAAGTGCAGGAGCAGCAAACCGGAAGTGTGAGAACAGCCAACAGGAAGTGCAAGAGCAGCAAACCAGAAGTGCAAGAACAGCCAGAATCACTTCTACTTGCCTCTGGGAGGCAACCTGGATTCCCTGCCTCAGACCCCCACCGCCCTGTCCGGGATCCCACTTAGAGGGACTTTCTCCAGGGTCCAGGACATCATCCTGGGCTCCAAGAGCAGCCCAGATGCCCAAGGCTGGGCCTATCTCAGTGAGGAGCTCCAAGACTAAGCACAGAACCTAGCATGGGGCCACACGGAACCCGGGATAGGGCCACACACAAGGCCTGTGTGGCTGAGCACTGAAGGGACGGTCTGTGCCCTCTGACGTCTGGGCAGACGAGCCTGTTCACAGGCCCACGCCAGTTCTTGCCCTGCCTCTACCATGGAGCCGGAAGCCCAGGAGATAGAACAGCGCTGGGCTCATGAGGGTACTCACTAGTCTCCATGGCAGTGGGCTCAGACCCCTGAGGGCTGCGTGCTACCCCCACACCTCGTGGGGTCAGGCCAGGAGAGTGTGCATGCGTGGAGGTGAGACCCTCAGCACCCTGCCAGTGCCACCCGATGCCGTTCTCTGCCCAGCTGGGTACCTGCAGCTCTGGGGACAGGCCCCTTTGGCCTCAGCCGTCAGGCTGCTGGCTGAGTTGGACACCAGAGGGCACAAGTGAAGCACCACTGTTTGGACACCAGCCTAGAGGGTGTAGGGGTGCCGTGAAGGGGCGAAAGAGAGCCCTGAGCTGGGCAGGCAAAGATGGGAGAGAGCTGGAAAACAAGCGGGTGTGTGGGACCCGGCCAGTGCCACTGAGGCTGGCACTGAAGAACTATGCTGATGGGCTCATGGGCACCTGGGTCCCTTCGCCTTACTGACGGGCACATGGGCACCTGGGTCCCTCGCCTTGCTGATGGGCACATGGGCACCTGGGTCCCCTTGCCATGCTGACGGGCACATGGGCACCTGGGTCCCCTCATCTTGCTGATGGGCACATGGGCACCTGGGTCCCCTTGCCATGCTGACGGGCACATGGGCACCTGGGTCCTCGCCTTGCTGATGGGCACATGGGCACCTGGGTCCCCTCGTCTTGCTGATGGGCACATGGGCACCTGGGTCCCCTTGCCATGCTGACGGGCACATGGGCACCTGGGTCCCCTCGTCTTGCTGATGGGCACATGGGCACCTGGGTCCCCCTTGCCATGCTGACAGGCACATGGGCACCTGGGTCCCCTCGTCTTGCTGATGGGCACATGGTCACCTGGGTCTGCTCGCCATGCTGATGGGCACATACATGTGTACCTGGGTCCCCCTCACCTTACTGATGGGCACATGGGCACCTGTGTCCCCCTCACCTTACTGACGGGCACATGGGCACCTGGGTCCCTCGCCATGCTGACAGCCTCAGGGCCACCTGTCCACCCTCTCCACCACGGGCACATGGGCACCTGTGTCCCTCGCCATGCTTGACAGCCTCACGGCCACCTGTCCACCCTCTCCCAGTTGTATTGGGAGACGCCCATGACCACCAGCAAAGATGACTGTTTCCCAAGAAGGTCACCTTCAGAGTTAAGGGCTGGTCCCTTTGAGGGGGACAAGGTTCAGTCCATCCTGCCCCAATGCAGACCCAGCGTCCTTCTCAGCTTGTGATCTGCCTGCTTCCATGCCAGGCTCCCTAGGGGTCAGGGCTGAGTCTCCATAGCAGTAGGATCCTGCCACTGGCACATGCTGGCTCCATGGTCCTCAGGGTCTCTCTGGTCAGCACAGATGTCTGCACCCCTATGTGCACCCATTGGCGCCTCCCCATTCCAGACTCCCTGCTAGCTGGTTTCCTGTGACCCTGCAGACCTTGCTGTAGGCTCCCCACAGCGTGCTGTGCCTGGCAGCCCCAAAGGCAATGCCCATCCTCTGGCCACCGGCTGCCGCCTGAGAGCCCTTCTGTCCTTGGCCAGCACCAGTGCATTCGGGAGCTCTCCCGCTGCCTTTCCACGCAGGCATTTGTGACTCCGCCCCTGCCGACCTGTGCTGGTGGAACTGATCTATCCAACACACTGCAGAGCGGAGTCCTACATCCTGGAGGGTCTCAGTCTGTTTGCGTTGCTCAACCTGGCTGGCGCCTCCTGCTCCTGCATGGCCACGGGCCCTGGGCATGGTGATGTTGCCCACCTGCAGAGCGAATGTGGCAGTACCTTAATGGCTGCTGTGGGGTCAGTGCAGCTCCGTGCTGGAAGGACCTCAAGGCCTTTCATCCAGGGTATCTGCTCACTGATCATTGATTGGGAAAGTCCAGCTGCTTAAGCTCATGCCATGAGGCTGCCGCTGCCCGACTCTCGGCTCATCTGTGCATATGGACAACGAACCCATCTCCTGATCCTTAACGGGGACCGGGCAGTGATTCCACATGAGCTGCTCAGGCACAGCCAACTGGGGCGGTGGATGGGCACCTGCTGAGCGGGCGTCCTCCAAGACGGACTCTCCCACCTGCCTGGAACTGCCTGACCTGTCACCACCTGCCCCTGCTTCCAACATGACAGAAGGGACCCAGCCCAGCCCCTGTCCTGGTCTTTTCCTGTTTGTCTTGGCCCCGGATGGGGCTCTGGGCACTCGCCCCTTTTGTCTTCACATTGGTTTGTGGCTGGGCACGCTCACGCCTGCCTCTGAGCTGGGGTCCATGTCTTGCCTCTCCGTGTCCATAAAATAAGGACGTGCCAGGGGCCCCAGTAAGAAAGGGAAGCTGCATCTGGGGCTGCGGGTTCCGCAGGGAGGGGCTGGGCCCTGGGACCTCATGCCCTTCCCTTGAGCCCCAGTGCGGGTCCCTCCCGGGGGCCTGAGGAGCAGCTAGACTGGCCGGGCAGCCACCTCCAGGCCTCCTCCCCTCTCTGAAAGGGGGCTTTCTGCTGTCGCTGCCAGTCCAGGGGCCTTCAGTCCCTGCAGATAAGGCTGAATTGGACAGTACAACTGGGGTACTGGGCCCAGCGACCACAGCCACACAGTCACACATCGCAAAGCCACAAAGTCACACATCACACAGCCACACAGTCACACATCACACAGTGACACAATCACACATCGAGCAGTGACACAATCGCACAACACTACAGGAAGGAGAGGAAGAAAGATGGTTCTGCCTGCCCAGGACACGGACATGAAGCACTGAACAGCCACCCAGCCCCTGTAAGCTGCCCACATGCTGTGTTCCGAGACACACGGACCCCCAACACACAAACCGCGAACACGTGGACCCTGAGACACAAGGACTTTGAGACACACTAACCCTGAGACACACAGGCGCGAGACACACTAACCCTAAGACACACTAACCCTGAGGCGCACAGACACCAAGGCACACTAAACCTGAGAAACACTAACGCTGAGACACACTAACCCTGAATCACACTAACCCTGAGACACACAGACCCTGAGACACACTAACCCTGAGACACATAGACCATGAGACACACTAACCCTGAGACATACTGACCCTGAGACACACAGACCCTGAGACACACTGGACCCTGAGACACACTAACCCTGAGACACTGACCCTGAGACACACTAACCCTGAGACACACTAACCCTGAGACACACTAATGCTGAAACACAGACCCTGAGACACACTAACCCTGAGACACACAGACCCTGGAGACACACAGACCCTGAGACACACAGACCCTGAGACACACTAACCCTGAGACACACTAACCCTGGAGACACACTAACGCTGAGACACAGACCCTGAGACACACAGACCCCGAGACACAAGACCTGTCCTTTCTGATCCCAGAATTTCTGACCTTCAACTTCTCATCCCAGACTCACCAACCTCCAATCCAACCCCGTACCACACACTAACCTCAACCCCCGACACACTGAACTCTGACCTTTCACTCCAGACACTGTGACATGCAGGGCCTTAACACAGTGACAGGGTGAATTCAGGCCACCTCGACCGAGGAGAACCCAGCAGGACTTGGGGGTCAGTTCCCCTGGATGGAAGAGAAAGAGTGTCTGGGTGCAATTGTATGACCTCATCTGACCTTGACTTCACTGGGGCTTCCTGTGGCATCCTGAGAGGACCCGCCCAGAACAGGTGGGCTAGGGCACAGGGCTGTGGGTGCTGCTGAGAGCCCTCCCTTCCCCTCTCACACCTGCAGTGTTGCCATCACACTCGCTCCATACCGCTCCCTTTCTCCCAGCGCGATTGTGGGTGAGGTTTGGACTGAAATCAGAATTCCTAGTCCTCCTGCTTCTTCAAGATTGGTCTTGATTAAATATTCCACTGATAAAGGGTAAGCAAATGTCAGCTTCAATATCATAAAAGAGAAATGAGAGTTCGTTACAAGCAGCAAAGCAAACACTCCATTTTCATACTTTATTAGAAACATTCATTGCCATAATGGCTACATTACATTAGGAGCAGGTGGGACGCTATCCTGGCGCAGGGTCGCCCGATCTCCTGATTTTTGAAGACCTTTTCGGGCTCCTTCTCAGATACTTTATTTCCTCCAGTGAGGGAGGGAGAGGCTGTGCGGCAGGGGGCCTGGTCCACACCCACCTCCTGACACTGGGTCCCCCAATCAGGGCTGGCCCCTGTGGGCAGAGGCTTGACCTCGTTCCCTGCGTCCTTGACCCAGAACTCATGTCCCCAAGCCACATGATGTGTCCATACCCGAAGGTGACTCACTTTCCCGAGCCAGGGAAGAACTTTTTCCCTCACGCCAGGGGTATGGGGGGGGCGGTCACAAAGGGAGAGCAAAGGCCCAGCCCCAGTAGCATGAGGCACCCACTCTCTTCCCGAATCAGGGCACGGTGCGGGTGATGGTCAGGAAGGGTCTCCCTCCCTCACACCTTCATCACACGGCTCCCATGTCCCAAGTCCTGTAGACCGCACGTGAGGCAGATGCTGTGGCCCCTTTGGAAGTGCCACAGTGCCAGAAAAAAAGGGCAGATCCTTCTACTGGGCCATGCAGGACTCAGAGCCACGGTCACAGAAAACTGCCTGTGGCTCTGAGGTCTTGGCGGTGGGAGTATGTCCTGAGCAGCCCCGAGTGAGCCTGAGCACAGAGCCGGGGATGGGTCCCTCAGGACCCCAGTTAGACAAATAAATGAGTCTGTGAAAAAATACAACTGGAGAAGAGAAACTCCCAAGTAGGAAGTGTGGGGTGCAAGAGAGACTCGCGGAAACCCCACACCAGGCTTGATGAAGCACCGCAGGACCAGAGGAGGGAGCTGGCACCAGAGTGGCTGCGGCAGAGCGATGGCGCGGCCATTCCCATGGACACCTGCCCTGCAGCAGACGATGACACGGCCTTTCCATGGACACCTGCCTTAGCAGACAGACAGCAGGGTCATTCCCACAGACACCTGCCCTGTTCTAGGGAAGAGCTGAGAAATCACTTCACATTTTTGAGCTTCATGTGCACGGCCAATTTTCTACTAACTGTTTACAAAACTCCTACAATAAAATCAAGGTGGCGTATATGGTAAATAATTGATCACTTGATCACTTGACATCCCGCTATTCATCGATTTGCTCAAGCGGGCACCTGTAACATTTCCATTTGACCCTATCACATGCCAGTGTAGCCCAATGGCATCTGGTTGCTTCAGGAATACAAAGAGCCTCAAACCGTTCATTCAGGGTCTTGACAAAGAAGTCTGACCATCTTGTAGGTGGGCGGGGCCAGGTGATCTTTGACATCCCATGGGATCCAGTCAGTAACAGCTCTAGTCCAGCGGTCATCTCCAAATCACATTACATGTCCAGCCCATCTGATTTTCGATGCCTTGGCAAGCGAGACAGCGTCCCTGACTCTGGAACAGTGATGGAGGT
>JAJIBD010023393.1:132500-182500 GCA_021461705.1 Cryptotis parvus | reverse complement strand
TTATTAGAAAGCATGAATATTTTCAAACCAACTTTTGTTGTAGGGGTCACACCCATCGATGCTCAGGGGTTTCTCCTGGCTCTGCACTCAGGAATTACTCCTGGCAGTGCTCAGGGGACAATATGGGATGCCAGGGATCGAACCCGGGCCGGCATGGGCCGGCTGCGTGCAAGGCAAACGTCCTACCTGTTTGGGCTATCGCTCTGGCCCCAAACAAAACTTTTTTTTTTTTTTTGCGGGGTCACACTCGGCAATGCTCCCAGGGATTTCTCCTGGCTCTGCACTCAGGAATTACTCCTGGCAGTGCTCGGGGACCATATGGGATGCCAGAGATCGAACCCAGGCCTGCATGGGCCGGCCGTGTGCAAGGCAAATGTCCTACCCCTGGGCTATTGCTCCGCCCCAACCAAATGCAACTTTTTGTGTATGTGTTTTGTGTCACACTCACAGGGAGTGTGAAGACCTACTTACTCCCTGGCTCTTAGCCTAAGGATTCCTTCTGGGGGTGCTCCAGAGACCATATGAAGTACCAGGGGCAGAGGAAGCACCTTAACCACTGTGCTATCTCTCTGGCCTTCCAAGAATAATTTTTAAAAAGTTTTGTGGAGACTTACCCAGCAGTGCTCAGGACTTACTACTGGCTCTGCACTCAGTAGGAGTTTACTTCTTATGGGGCTTGGGGACCAGATCGGGGGGTTCTGGGATCGGACCTGGGTCAACTGCCTGCAAGGCCAGTGTCCACCTGCTGTCCTCACTCTCCAGCACAGGTTAATATATGTATGATGAGCTCACACAAGCTTGATTCCCAAATCAGTCGTAAACATCAATACCACTTGTATCACTTGTCTTCCCGTTGTTCATCGATTTGCTCGAGCAGGCCCCAGTAGCATCTCCATATATCCTGTCACATGCTAGTGTAGCCCAAAGGCATCTGCTTGCTCCAGGAACATGAAGAGCCTCAAACCATTCCTTCAGGTCATGGGAATGAGGTCTATCATTGTTGCTGTTTTTTTGCATATCAAATATGACACGGGAAGCTTGCCAGGCTCTGCCGAAACGTAAGGGATGAAAAATGAAGACTCTAGAAAGTGATTCACACAAAGAGCTCCATGGATCTGTTTCAAGAGAGACTTCTCAAACAAACTTTTCCACATAAACAAGACGATTGATAAATTGTCATTTATTACAATGACACAATTTTGTGCATTAAAGCAAGCATGAAGAGTCAAAAGCAAGTCAGAGTTTTGTGGCATGTTTATGCCTAGAATTTGTGAAAAAATATCCCTAAAAACCAATAAGAAAAATAGGCAAGATATACAAAGGGCATTTGACACGAGTGTATCCCACTGCCCTGACCAGGGAAGGGGGCCACTCACTCCTCAGAAATCTTGGAAACGGACCTGAATCCAATTCAGCACAGCACCTGGACGGCAGTCTGAGGGGATAAGATGAAGACCCCCAGCATCGGATGTTGATGAGAATGTGCTCATGGGAGATGCTGGGGGATGCAGGAGCAGGAGCGCTGGAGCCCAACACTGAAAAACTCCCCACAGCCTGGGCTCTGCAGCTTCACTCTGGTGGGAACGATCGGCAGCTAGTGCTCACACGTGTGCACATACATGTTCATTAGGTTCATTATGAAAAGCAAAATCTGATCAAATACGCACAGACGCATGCTCGCATTTCCACACTAAGGACTCTGCTACATGGAGAAATGAACATAGCGAAGACAAAGGCATGGACGCGATGACGTTTTGCGGGAATGTCTGGCCCCTCAATCAGTGAGAAGGGGAAGTCCCCATGGAGGCCAGCAAAGGCGGAGAACATGGGGATACGTTGGCGCTATGCTGGCAAACCATTGGAAGTTTGATCACACCTACCTGGGCAAAGGCTGTATGTCTGCGAGAGGAGTGACATGTTGCTAGGGCAGTGCGGACCGGAGCAACTACTCCAAAAAGCAGGTTGGCGCTTTCCGGTCAGCGTTCATGTGTATGATCTCAGGTCCATCCAGACTGCTGGATCTCTGCAGTGCTACCGTAATGCTCAGCAGTTGATGGAAGCAACTTCAATGGCCATTCCCACGATTTGAACTTGTGAACGTGCTCCCTCAAAGCAATGCTAGAGAAAATATTGCAAATGAATGAGCTGCAGACGCTTCACAATAGCCCAAATCTAAAAAACAACCCAAGAGCACGTGCCTGGGTAAAGCTCTGGTACACTACACAGTGAAATCCATTAAGCTGTGTGACTCCTTGCTGTGTGGACACATTTGGAGGGCATCACTCTGTCTGAGGTTGGTCAGACACAGAATGATCTCTCATGTGTTGGACAGAAAAGAGCTTGGGAGGGAAGAGCAAAGTCCCCAGGCCACAGAAATGAAGAGCAGTTGAAGTTATCTTTAGGTCGCCCGGGTTGGAGGTGAGAGATACGTGAGGGAAGGGAACAAGGATAATTGGGGAGGGCAAAAGGGCCCTCCACAGAGGCAGGCTGGGAGAGGGAGCAACTGGGGCATTGGTGAAGGCCTGGTGTCGGAACACTGTATTCTGAAACTTAAAAATGAATGACGTTGTAATTCTGTTATTCACACTGATTAAAAATTTAAATTGAATAAAATGAAGTGCAGCTACTTTTAGAGCACAATATAATGTGAGTGTATAGCACAATTTAAGTGAGCACCTTTGGGGCGCATGTAATCTTGGGGGACACTCCCCCAGCTGTGGCTGTTCAAGGGGCAGCTTTGAGACCCTGGCAACAGACCCCACTGCAGCTGGGGAATGCAGACACAGCCTGGGGAAGAGTTTCTGGGTGGGGCACCCAGGAACTGCTCCAGGCTTGTATGGGGCAGAGGCGCTCCCAAGTCAGAGGTCTCTTCCGTTTGCCTTTTCCGCATGTCCTTGTCGAAATGGGTGCTAACAAATATGCGGCTGGTCAAGACCCGCATCTCAATGGGATTTAAATTAGACCAGTTGGTTTCTTCCTTTCCAACATGCTTTTTCAGTTTCAGCAAAGACAGAACAAAACTAGAAAGTTGCCATTTCAACAGGTCTTCAGGACCTCACACTGCCCGTCATGGCTACGCTCAACTCCAGAACTGCGAAGACACAGTCCCTCTCCCCCACCAGCACTCATTCCCCCTCTCCCCACCCTGGTCCTGGCACCCTCCCCCTCACATCTGACAGCTCCCAGAACTCACACAGGTGATTCTGCAGTCACTGGCTTTACATCAGGCGTGTTTCACCCACAAAATGGGCCCAGCCCTTGTGTAGGCGCCCCATGCATCAGCCTGCCTTCCTTTGTGAGGCTGAATATTTGTCCAGACCACCTGGACCCATCCTTCTCTCAAAGTACTCTCTACTTTTCCTTATTTTTTCACTTTATGGGCCACACCTGGTGATGCTCAGGGGCTACTCCTCACTGTATCACTCTATCACTGTTTTCCCGTTCATCATCGATTTGCTTGAGCAGGCACCAGTAGCATCTCCATATGTCCTGTCTCATGCAAGTAGAGCCCAAGAGCACCTGCTTGCTCCAGGAACATAAAGAGCCTCAAACCATTCCATATAATTGTTACTGGTATTTGGCATATCAAATACGACACAGGTAGCTTGCCAGGCTCTGCCATGCGGTAGCATACCAGTAGCATGACTTTGTAGTCATCTCTAAATCCAGCATTTATTGATGAACGTGGCGCGTGAGCCGGGCTGTGATAGGCTGGTCTGCTGGATGGAGTTCTGAAGAGGGAGAAGTCTGGATGTGGAAAATGGAGGCCCCTCATGGAGTGGGGTGGGGGGTCAACTGGCTTGTTGCAAGGCTCTACTGGGGTGGTGGGCCAGGGCTAGAACCCGCCATCCCTCCCGGGAGCCTCATGAGCGGTTGGGCACAGGGAGAGCAAGGACAGCTCTGCCCCATATCTGTGAGTTTACTCACAGGGGCTACTCCTCACTCTACATTAAGGAATTATTCCTGATGGCAGTTCAGGGACCATATGGGACTTGATCACTTGATCACTTGACTTCCCGGAGATCATCGATTGCTCGAGCGGGCACCAGTAACATGTCAATATGTCCTGTCACATGCAAGATAGCCCAAGGGCATCTGCTCGCTCCAGGAACATAAAGAGCCTCAAACATTCCATCAGTCATTGGAATGAGGTCTATAATTGTTACTGATATTTAGCATGTCAAATACGACATGGGTAGCTTGCCAGGCTCTGCCGTGAGGGTGGGATACTCTTGTAGTCACCTTTAATCTCTAGCATTCATTGATGTACCACGTGGCGCAAAGTGGCTGCACAAGTTGGGCTTGTGATCAGCTCTTCTGCTGGATGAAGGCCTGATGAGTGGGGAGTCCAGATATGGAAAATGGCAGCTCTCATGGTGTGTGTGTGGGGGGTCCTCTGGCTTCTTGAAAGGCTCTGCTGGGGTGGCGGGCCAGAGCTAGAACCCGCCTTCCCTCCTGGGGGCAGGGAGAGCCGGTAGCAGCTCTGACCCTGTATGTGAGTCCTTATGAGATGCTTTCTCCTGAGATGCTTCATACAGTTTTTGCAGAGTCGAAGATGCTCAGTGATCCGTGCTCAGTGCTCCATGATCCATGCTCAGTGCTCCATGCTCAGTGCTCAGTGCTCTATGCTCCATTCCCAGTGCTCTGTGCTCAGTGCTCAGTGCTCAATGCTCAGTGCTCTGTGCTCAGTGCTCCATGCTCCATGCTCAGTGCTCAGTGCTCAGTGCTCTGTGCTCCATGCTCCATGCTCAGTGCTCAGTGCTCTGTGTTCTGTGCTCCATGCTCAGTGCCTCACCAGCCTTGTGGTAGTCCCTGGTGCAGCCATGGTGAGTGACCACTGCCCAGCGTCTTCCTGTGCTGACACTGCTTCTGCAAAGTCCTGCTGTGCTGTCGGGTGCCCGGGACCAACTGAGAGGCACTCCTGTGCCCTGGGCCCCCTGCCAGCTCACACCCTCCTGTCCCCGCTGCCACAGTCCTGGACCCCATTAAATGGGCAGCATCTAATCCACACCTGAGGCTCTGAGTGTGGCAGCCAGACCCCCTGCCCACTGCCATTCGTGAATCTTGGGGTTTCAAATGTGGACGTGCCAGGGGTCACCCTCTCATCAGCCCCATCCAGTCTCCCCAAACAAGACGCATCTGCCCTCGACCATGTCCTCGACACCTCTGCAGGTCCCGACCTCCCCAACAGCACCCCAGAAACACAGAACCTGGTCACAGGCAGCACCTCAGAGGCACCTCGGTACCTCTCAGGAGGCTGATGGGTCAGTGAGCACAGCAACGAGCTCCACAGCACTCTGTGGCCAAGGCAGGAGCCGGCCTGCGGGGACCTGGGCACACAGGAGGCAACTGAAGGGTGGTCGTTGTCTGCCTTCTGGAGCAGGCAAGAAGACAGGGCACTAGAGCGTTGGTGGTCAGGGGAGGGTGGGTAAGGGTGTTCGGGAGGGAGAGGGTATGCAGGCAGGCAGGTGAGGGGGCTGCAGGTGGGTAGGCAAGGATTGTGCACAGGAGAGGTAAGTGGACAGGCAGGCAAGGGTGTGCGGACAGGCAGGCAAGGGTGTGAGGACAGGCATGTGAGGGTGTGTGGACAGGCAGGCAAGGGTGTCCCAACAGGCAGGTAAGGGTGTGCGTACAGGCAGGTGAGGGTGTGCGTACAGGCAGGCGAGGTGTGCAGACAGGCAGGCGAGGGTGTTCGTGCCAGCTAGGGTGTGTGGACAACGCTCTGCAGGCAAGCAGGCAAAGGCACGTGGGAGGCTGAGGGTGTGCAGGCAGGGAGGTGAGGCTGTGCGGGCAGGGGAGGGTGCACAGGCAGGGCAGCTGCGCGCAGACGTTGGCTCCAGCCCACACAGCCCCACATCCTGTGGTCTCTGCATGATTCACCCAGGGTCACTCTGGCTGTAGCTTCAGGGAAGGCTTCAGCTCTGGGCCTTTCCTGCAGCTTCGCTGAAAGTACAGTTATGCTGGAGCAAGCCAAGGACGAGGCCGACTCAGCACGTGCCTTCCAGGGCCGAGATTCTGGCGGCTGTTCAAGGAAACGTGGTTGACTTTCTAGAAAATATCACTAGACAAATGTGTTCTTTCTTGTCTAAGTGAGGACAGTGCCATGAGCCAACATTAAAAGAGAAACACTGAGGTGAGCCGAGAGAGCTTCCTGCAGGCCACGGGCAGGGCAGTGCCACTCAGCCACTCGGGCTCCTGCCCTCCCTCCTCCTTCTCTCCCTCTCCCTCCTCCCTCCTCCCTCTCCTCCCCTCCCTCCTCCTCTCTCTCCCTCTCCCTCCTCCCTCCTCCCTCTCTCCCCTCCTTCCTCCCTCTCTTCCCCTCCCTCCCCTTTCTCTTCCCTCCCTCCCCTCCCCTCAGACTCAGCAGACTCTGAGGTAGCAGAGCAGTGATGTTGGTGCAGGCTAACCTCTGACCTTTCCCAGCAATGTCCAGGCTATGGGAGTCTGGTCTTTGGCCCTGCAGAGGCCAGTGTCCAGCCCCGGGCCATCTGCCGGGAGAAGACATGGCTGGTTCCTTCCCCACTTTGGGGGCAGTTCGGGACAATGGGTGAGCCCTGTGTGGCTCCATGCTGAGTGTTTCCGGGGCACAGCCCAGGCCTGAGCCTGATCTCCCACCTCAGCCCCTCCCACGTCCCCCTCCTTGTCTCCCAGAGCCTCAGCTTCTCCCCCTTCCCCTCCCCCTGAGCCCACCAGGTGCGTGTTGGCACCTTGGCGTTATGGCTCCTCGGCCACTCCTGGAGTGCCAACATGTGGAATAGCCCTAATGACAAAGAAGGTTCTGGAAACACCACCCAGATGTTTGCTGTGTACGTGTGTCAGCCCTGGTCTTGGCGACTGACTGGGACGGTGACATTCCTGGTGGGTGACGCTGTCCGAGGCTGGGGTTCCACCCTGCTGGTCCTCACTGACCAGGGCAGTGAAGAAGCAGGAAGCAGAGCAGTTGGAACTCGGGACGCCCTTCAGGGAGGGCTGAGATGTTCTAGAGCTGCTGTTCCTCTCCGTGGTGCCCTGTCTGGGGGTGCTTGCTGGCCGGGGGGTGGCGGCGCAGAGACAGTGGACAAAGATGTCTGCTGAGTATCCAGGTGGCCGGAGCTGGGGGCTGTCCCATTGTCTGCGCCATGGTCCCGGGCTCCTGCTGCCGCTCTCCTGACTGTGTCGTTTCTCCCCGACACCCCTCCCCTGTGGGCCCTGAGTTGAGACAGAACAAAGCCGGTCAACCAGCCCCTTAGCTGGAGTGGGGTCTGAGTGCAGAAACAGTCGGTTCCCCCTTAGCTGGAGCAGAGTTTGAGAGCAGAAACAGCTTGTTCCCCCTTAGCTGGAGCGGGTTCGAGAGCAGAAAAGGCCGGTTCCCCTTAGCCGAGCGGGGTTCGAGGAGCAGGAACAGCTGGTTCTCCCCCCCACTCAGCCCCGGGGCCTCTTCCCACACCAGCCAGCCCAGCCCGAGGGCCCCCGGTGTCAGAGCAGGAGCTTGTCACTCTCATCCTCTGCTGAGATTCTGGAGATTATTCGGGAGAGTCTCTTAAATCGGAGAAAAACCAGAGTGAAAGATGCTTCACAAGCCTTGCCTTAAGTAGGGGGCTCTGCCTGAACCTCGGAAATCCCTCCCAAGGCGCCCCAAATCCTGGCTGCCAGCCTCTTAGCTCCCCCTGTGCCTGACGCTGTCTTTGTGCTCTTCCCACCATCACTGTCCTTGAGTCACTCACACAGGAGCACACACACGTGCACAGAACACACGTAAACAGACACATGAGCACAGGACACACATGCACAGGCACACACAGACACACCAGCACACACACACACATACACACACACATACACAACAGGTGCACAGGCACACTCAGACCTGGGAGTGTGACTGCTGCTCAACCCGAGCCCGCGCGTCCCCGAGCTGCCCCTGCTGTCCAGGCTGCGGACAAGGCCAAGCTGCACCCTGGGTCCACCTGTCACACCTTCGCTTTCTGCTTCTCCCACGGCCCCTGTGTCGGGTCACACACAGTCAGCGTCACTCAGACCTCAGCAGTGACATCCTCCCTGGCAAGTGAAGCATGTGGTGCTGGTCAGTCACATCTGGGATTTTAGCACCCACCGGGCAGAGAGCCCCAAAGCCGGGCTTGCAGGCAAGTACTCACCCTTGCACCTGGCAGAATCAGGTGTTCACTGAAGGGAACGAGCTGAACGTGCCTCTTCCCTGCCCTGTTAGAGAGGAGACCCTCTGGGTTTAAACCCGCCTCCCAGGTGAGCCACTAGTCCAGGAGGAAAGCAAGGTGCGAGAAAAGTTGGTGTCGGCCATTGTTCCTTGCTCAGTGGGTCGCAGGCGGACAGACAGTCCTTCATTGTCATCGAGGTCCTGTTTCTGGAGGTGGCCAGGCTGGTTCCACCGCGAACATCGTTCCGCTTATCCAACCCAACTGGCTGAATTATGAATTATGTCATTGCGAAGAGAAGTCAGCGTGGAGTATATGTGGGGGAACAGCACCTGAGGCCCGCGGAGCGGCTCCTTCCTGGGGACCCCTTGGTGGCCCAGGCCGCAGCGCCTGGAGCAGGGCGGGTGGGGGCTGTGGGGGCAGCGCGTTCACAGGCCTACAAACAGCTCTGCAGCTGCTTCCACACGGCCGCTAAACAGAGCCAGCGCTGTGCTATTTCTGAGGGCGGTGTGGGGAGCAAGTCACACCATTTCCGGGGCGTCTGGCGCCAGGCCCCAGGGCTGCAGCCCCGTTTTCCTTTCTTGTTTACTAAAAAGCCCCATTTTGGCTTCTGTGTCACACCTCTGTATATTGCTTGGCTCTGCAGGGGCTCGGGGACTGTCCTATTCCCCACCGCCCGTCGGCCACACTGGTGCAGAAGCGGCCGGAAGCCTTTTCACGGGCTCGGCTCTACAGGGCATCGCTCTGGGTCCGGCAGGGAATGAGAACCTGGTGCCACGGCGATGGATGGGGTGAAAATGACTCAGATATGAAAATGTCTGAAGCAATAAATTAACACCCGCAGGGGATCAGGGGCCCAGGTCCGCCTGACACCCATCTCTGCGGCAGGCAGTGGGATGGAGACGCCGGGAGGCGAAAATGAAGCCCCAGATCCGAAGCTCTGTGTGAGAGCAAGAGGTGAGGCCGCCCGAGCCCCCTGGACGCTGCGGGTCTGTCTGCGAGCCAACTTCCAGGCAACTGTCACGTCCTCTCCCCCTCGGCCTGTATTTAATGCAAATAGAATGTCTCTGGTGTTGAGAGAAGTATTGGCGAAGGGGCCGCTCCATCCTCCCTAGGAAACAGCATCGTGCGACTTTCCCTGCCTCAAGGTGCTGCAGGCAGGCACCTAAACAGCCTTTGAGGAGACAAAAGACGCAGACCTCTAAGCGTGCCCTGGCCGGGCTCTGCCAGGGACACTCGCTATCGTCTCAGCAATCTGCTCGGCTCTGGACCTGCCCGCGACGGCCTTCCCCGAGAACAGGTGAGGGAGGAACATCTAGGAAGCCCCCAGCCCCAGAACCAGGAGACAAACCAGCCACACAGGACCACGTTTCTCCTTGGTATTTGGGAAACGCCCCTGGAAGTCTTCAGGGTAGGGGTCTCTGAGCCCATTACTGCCGTTCTCATCAATGTCTTGCTTCTGGGATTGCATATCACCCGAGCACAGACCTCTGACAAGCTAAGAAAAGCAAATTTGAAGATTCAACTTGATTTCTCCCTGCTCTGAAAGGTTAGAGACAGACATTTAGATATGTGGCCGCTTTTATTGTGTGTAGGCAGTTTCCAGGCCAAATAATAAGATCTTACATATTTGTATTTTCCATTTTAAGCATAAGTTCAGTCCTTTGAACAACTTTAATTATAAAGTAAATGCTTGTTGTCTTTAACGAGAAGAGACGTTATTCTGACTCAGACTTAAACTCTGTTTCTGAAAACTCCATAAACGTGTTTATAATAAGTCTGGGACTTCCGGGAGGTCGGAGGCTTAAGCAGCAGCCCCCGGACACTAATAATTCCTGTCGCCTCTCATTGTAGCCATCCAGAGCAAGAATTCTGTGCTGCTTCTTTTCCGTGGGTTTCATACCCCTCGAATCCTTTTCTTATCGGTGATTTGAAAGAAAAAAAAACACTCACTGCTTCTGTCCAAAATATTTAAATGCTCATTGTAGCAATCATGACTTAGTTAAAAGGCAGATAATTGAACACACAAAGACAGGCCACATTAGCTGCGTTTGGCCTTCGGAAACGAGAATTTTAGCACAGCCAAAGCCATGCATATCGGATCCAGCCATCTCAGGGTCTCTCGCTGCATGTTAAGGCCACAGGCTTTCCCTGCCCCGTGGGGAAGAAGCCGCCCCTTGAACAATGGAGCTGTGTCCAGAGGCAGAATGCCTAGGACTGAGCTGGACAGAGGGCCAGGCAGCTCAGAGTGGAGGCCGGGGCGGGGCCAAGAGACCTCAGAGGACTCAGGCAGAGCCATCAGGGGCAGGTGATGGGTCAGTAGGGAGCGAGACTCGGGGGCTTTGTCTGACAGCTGAGGCCACCTCAGCTCTGGAGTCCACAGGCTACTCCGTGGTCTGAGTGGACAGACCCTGCACAGCCTTGCTCCTGGGGTGCCCAAGTTCTGACAATAGAAAACAGGGGTGGGGGCTCCTCAGCTGAATCTCTAGAACCTTCTATGGAGACAGCAGAGGTGCCTGAACTTCCTGCATGTGAGTCAGCCTGCAGTGGGATGGCGCTATGGCAGGGGGGGGGAGAGGGGCAGAGAGGAGGGGGGGGGGAAGGGAGAGCGAGAGCGAGGAGGAGGGAGGGAGGGAGAGGGACATGGGAGGAAAAGAGGAGAGAGGGAGGGAAGGAAGGAGGAAGAAGGGAATGAGAGAGGGAGGGAGAAAAGAGGAAAAAGGCAAGAGGGAGGGGAAAGGCGAAGGAGAAGAAAGGTTGAGAAAGCGGAGAGAGAGGGAGAAAGAGAGAGAAAAAAGAGAGGGAGGCGAGAGAGCAGGGGAGTAAATGAGAGAAAGGGAGTGAGAGAGGGGAGAGAGAGCAGAAAAGTGAATGAGAGAGAGAGGGAGCAGAGAGAGGGAGGGAGAATGAGAGAGAAAAGAGAGGGAGCAAGAGAGCAGGGGAGTGAATGAGAGAACGGGAGCGAGAGAGGGGAGAGAGAGGAGAGAGAGCCTCTCTCCCCTACAGTTTCTCTCCTGTCCCTGTCTCTGTCCTCGCTGCCCAGAGGCAATTTTGGTCCCAGATAAGGTGTCATTTATCCCTGTCCCCATGTCCCTCCGCCCCTCCTAGCCCGGCACTCAGCCGTGTGAGAGGACACCACACTGCAGAACACAGCAGCGTCTTGTTCTGGCGGGTAGACTCAGAGCTGGACACACGCATTCGAGTGTGCACACACATGCACACAAGCACAATCCCTGCATGCAGGAACATATGCACATACATGCACACTCGCACGTATTCATGCACACCCATGCACATGTGTGCACACACATGCACAGTCATGCATACACACACGCACACACATGCATACACATATGCACACACACACACATGCACACACGCATGCACACATATACACATGCATGCACGTATGCACACATGCATGCACACATGCACACACACGCACACACACACAGTCCTCTTGAGCTTACCACCACCACCCGGAGCACCACAGCACTGGGAAGGAGTGTTGGGCCAAACGCATGTTTGTGCGAGCCCCAGGACAGGAGCTGGGGACAGACTTCCCTGGCGCAGTGACCTCTGGCCCTAGACTGTGTCACTGCCTGACCACTTCCGGCCTCCCAGCTCCTCTGCCCCCTTTCAGCTCCCAGCAGCATGAGGATAGAGCAGGGATGAACAGGGGCCCCAGCCGGGCACCGGGCACTGGGCACTGGGCACTGGCTACCCTGAGGAGATTCCAGGTTCCTGATTTGGAGCCTCACACACTGCCTGGTCCGACTGTGTCTGTGTCCCTCGGAGGCAGCCCCGAAGCAGGGACACATGATAGAGTGAGGAGTGTGAGTGGAGGGCAAGTGGGAGGACGCGGCAGGTATGAGGGAGGTGAGCTGAGCCCACCCTTTCCTTCCTTCACTTGTGAGCACTGTGCGGAGCTGAGATCCCTCCGTGCTTGGCTCAGCTGAGTGCAGAGCCTGGAAGAGGGGCCTTGCAGGCCTCCAGGACAGTCAGGGCCTTGTCTGGGGAGAGAATAGTTAAAGCCCTGGTTCTGAGAGCACTCCATCCTCACCCCTCCATCACCCCTCCATCACCCCTCCATCACCCCCTCCGTCACCCCTCCATCATTCCCTCCATCATCCCCTCCATCACCCCTTAACCTCCCCTCCATCACCCCCTCCATCACACCTTTCATCATACCCTCCACCTCCCCTCCATGATCCCCTCCATCACCCCATCGTCCCTCCATCATCCCTTCCATCATCCCCTCATCACCCTCCATCTCTCCTCCATCACACTCTCCATCACCCCTCAATTGCCTCTCCATCACCCCCTCCATCACCTCTTCCATCACCCCTCCATCAGTCATGTCTCCCTCAACAACAAAGGCGGCAGAACAGCCCAGCGTGATCCACATGGACATAATAAGGCAGCTGGTTTGCCCACTCCAGGCCCCTCTGTGCTGCACTCACCATAATGATAACGGGGCAGGGGGCGGGGAATAATCAAGACTAAAGCTGGTTCCGCTCATGACCACATGAGCCTTGGCCGGGCCCTTCCAGAACACTCTGCAAACCCTCAAGGCATGCCTGAATCTCTTTGTGAAAAGAAATGTCTTCCTTCTGCACTGGTTTATCTGAAACAGACCGGGATCTGTGAGCAGGCAATAGCATGAAGGGAGTGGAGTGGCCGCTAGGCTGGAAGGGGGCCCCCGGGTGCTTGCTGACGGGGCCCCAGATGCTTGCTGAAGGGGGTCCCGGTGCTCGCTGCCGTGGTTCCTGGCCGCTTCCTACTTCTTTCCCTTCAACCCTCAGCCCCCTGGAGGTGCTGTGCTCTCAGCACCTGGCACCCCCAGCTCGGGCAGTGTCTGTGGGGGTGTCCGGCCCTCGAGGCTGCGCTGGGGACCCCAGGTTCCAAGGTCTCAGCAGGCTGAAATATATTAGCACCTTCCTCCACTGCCCGCGTCCGAATTTCCTTTCCACTTTGTTACGATATATTCGAATAGTGTAATATTAAACAAAAACAGTGCTCTCCATGATTGATCACCACGCCGACACAAGGTCACCTCCTAGGGACAAGCAAGGTGCGGGCGGGGTGCCTGACGAGTACAGTTAACACTACATCCGCATTGTATGAATGTCACCGGCGAGCCAGTGATTTATTGCTTGGAAGGCTCTGTTCAATTTTTTTCTGCCTGACCAAATTGCACATTTTCTAGAAAAAGAAGCAAAAATATTTCAACACATGGATTACCTCAACTCCTCATCTTCCTCACCAGGTCCCACGCTCTCCAACAGAAATGTTGGTGATCACCCCATCCCTCCTGGGGCCCCCAGCCCACACCCCACTGCTGCAACCCCGCCACATATTTGGCGAGAAAGAAAAGGGGAAAAAATAGATATTTCCACTAATGAAAAGGTGCAGGGGAGAGTCAGGCTTTTAATCGGATTTGGTAACGTCTGTGAGCACAGAAGGTGGCTGTGTCTCATCCTCATTGTCGTGAGATTTACTCTGGGTCTCCAATGGGTCACCCGGGGATCGATGGGGTGAGCAGGGAGCAAGGCCAGGAGCAAGCACAGGACCACAGCCCTGGGCACCTGGCGAGACAGCTGCTGTGCTGAAGGACGAGGTTTCTTTCCAGAAAGGAAACAATGCATGCAAGGAAGCATCTTTATCCGAGCCTGCGTGGCCTGGGGAGGTGGCCGAGATCCTGCTGCAACCCCAGGGCGGCACCCACCCTGTATCCGCGGTGGAGGCACATTTCTCTCCTGAGGCCAGCGCTGTCCTCTCTCGGCCTGGGCACCCAGCACCCGCTGGCTTGCCTCTGACATGCAGGCGGATGGCAGAGCCCAGGGGCCACTGCTGGTCTGAGAGGGACAGGGACGTTTCTAACCCTCACCCCATTGTTCAGGGTATCCTTGTGTGTGGCGTCAGCCTTCCATACTGACCGGCGACACTCAACCACAGCAGCTGGAATGTGCTGAACAAGGAACACAGAGCACAGTCCCCCCATCCCAGCTCCCCACACCCCTCCCCAAGCCCCTCCTTGGGCCCCCTCCCCCGAGGCCCCTGGCACAGCTGCGCAGCCGGCCTGTGCATGACTGGGGCTCAGGGGGCCTCATGTTGGGGGGAAGGCGAGGCAGGTCTGGGGAGCAGGAAGAAACGCCTCTGCGGGAGAGTTTTCTCAGCCCAAGGAGAAGCTCTCACGGGCAGTTACTCCAGCCTGGACCTCGCTCATGTTTGATGCCAATACAGGACACTCAGTCCTTATCGCTCTCACAGCTTCTTCTTGGCCAGTATTTTCTCTCTGCCGCAAAATGATGGAGAAGATTTCCCAAGCTCCTCGGCGGTTGTTGGCTCTCGGAAGAGCACAGCTGGGTATATTGTCCTGATGTGCCAACGCTGGCAGCCACACCCTGAGCACTGTGACGTCTAGGAAGTGCGGAGACGTGCGTTTGGTCAGCAACACTGGACTCTCGTCCTTGTGCTGGAGGCTCCTTGCAAGACAGAAGGAGGAGCTGATGCCCCAGGGCAGTCACCGACCGCCAGGGAAGGTCCAGGTACTCTCTGTTGCTGCCAGCACAGTTGGCCTCACCTCCCCTCCTGGGGACCCCGTGTGCAGTCCTGGAGGGGGCAGGTGCCTCCAGAGGAGCGAACGACAGGACAAGCAGCTCGAGAGCCAGGAGGCCCTGCCCTGGCACACGTGACCAGCAGCTCCGAGAAGGGGAAACGGCATTGTCAACCCAGACCCGTGTCCAGGACAGACAGGCCAAAGGGCCCTGATGGTCTTACATGAGTGTGTGCTGTCCTGTCCCCTGGGGGTCCCTGGTGGGAGTTTGTGTCTGCATCTGGGGTCTGCGCCCAGGAAGGAAGCGCCAGCTACTGGCTCTGGACATTTCTCGATCATTAGCCCAGCCTGACTCGGAAGAGAGAGCAACGTCTTTCTGTCGAGTCCCGGGTCCATGTGCTCACGGGCTCTGGGCTGGCTGTGCCAGACAGTAAGATAGGAGCCCGGAAGGAGGACACCACTCGACGCATCTCTGCCCTGTTCTGGCGCGGACAGGCGGCATTTTGGTGAGAGAGAAGGAGCAGCCCAGACCGCAGCAGCCGCCTCGCCTGTTTTCCCGCTCAGCAACCTCGGGCACCCATTATGGCGATGTGGCTCATTCCTTCACTACCGAGGTGGAAATAAACCTGTGACTTCCTCATTTCTTCCTGCTTCCCTTTGCACCCGCAGCCTCATTAGGAGCCCTTGAGTGGCCATGGGGGACGGTGCCTGGAGAAGAGATGGCTAAGCTGACAGGCCGGCTGGGCCTGCACCCCAGTGGGGCTATGGGTGCTCAGAAGCCCGTCTTCAGGGACCGGGCCCACCACCACGGGACATGCACCTGGGCACTCTCTGCGCTTAACTGTCCACAGCGAGATTCTTCTAGATCAAAGCCCGATGCCACACGTCCTCACCAGGAGTGTGTGACGGAAAAGCACCTCCTCATTGCATGGGCTACACACACACACACACACACACAAGCACACACACATATATATACACTCACATAAACACACACATACACACACCTTTGTACACTCAACACTCACATATACACTCACTCACATATGTATATAAACACACTCATACAACATATGCATATACACACTGATACACACTAATAGACACATACACACAAACACACACTCACATACACACATATACACATATACACACACATACACACAAACACATTCACACACATACACTCTCACACACATATACATAATCACACAAACACACACATAACACTCACGCACACACACACACACACACACACACAAAGCCACGCAGCCAGCCACATCCCAAGAATGTTCCAGAAACTGCCTCCATGTCTAGTTCCCAGGACATGGCCCCCTGCCCGCTCCTCCAAAAAAGCGGCTGAGGACACTCAGGCCCACGCGGGAAGACACCGGCTGACAGGCCGCTTTCCTCAGCCCGCAGTCCCCTGCCACTCCGGCACTCTGTCCCCGAGGTGAGTGGCGGCACGGGACCCCTTTCATCACCTCTGCTTTGAACGCTCTGGCGGTGGTTTTTTCTCAGCATCCCCCAGAAGCCAGAGTCCCGGATCGTCGCTGCATTCTGATTGGCCGTTGCCCGGACACGGTTCCTGGAAGTCCCAGGCACAGGGTGTAAGAATAATGTCAGTACATTACAGCCCCCGGGGTGCCCGTGGGCAAGATGGGTATTTTGGGATCTCGGATGGCAAAGTAATTCTGGGACTTCCGCAGAAGGCAGGTAACTGCTATGATGATAGTGTCTCCTGCCCTGTGAGGAAACGAGGCGGAGCAGAGCCACTAATTAAGCCAACGTGAGGAGAACAAGGCGACCGCAGTAAGTGGTGAGCGACGCTTAAATGAGGAAATAGATCCGAAGGTCGGCATCGCTGCTCGCAGACGCAAAGCCACATAAACGATTCTGGAATCAATTCCATAAGTCAGGCACTAAGTAATCCTGTAATTCCTCATTTCCACCTAATTCCTGCCCGGTCCTCGTTGGAAAGGCGGAGGTTGGGGGGACCTGGAATGGTTGAAAGGAAAACATGCTTAAGACTGAGGAGGCCACCGACTGCGGCTCTAACCCAGCTGCCTCTGCAAGGAATGTTTGCAGAAAGGGATCTGGGCTCGCTATCAACAGTTAACACTGTTTTAATTACAAGCGTTCTGTCACCTGGCGAAATTTTAATGTGATGGAACATTCCACCGGACCCTGTGCTAGATGTAAAATAAAATTATTCATTAAAAATCAGACCACAGCCCACCTACAGGTATTTTTAACAAATGTTCGAACTATCCTGAGGTTACAGAACTTAACATGTAAATTGCAGTCGAACTTATCATTTCTGATTCAGATCCCTGAAGACACCATTTAAGTCAAATATATGAGTGAAATTTTGCCTCTGCGCCATAATAATGCTATGAAATGGTCAAATATCTGAACATATCTAGAGTAATTATTAACCCAATAATAATGTATTTGGAGTTATTTAATCAAAGGTATAAAATTATTAATGTCAAGCTCTCCTTATAAAGATGAAGCTTTAAGCAGAGGCACGCTGACGTTTAATTTCAAGGGTGACAATGTTGAATCCAAGCCATGGGGGGAATTTCTCACAGAGCCAAGTGGCGTGCTGAGAGTCGCCAAATTTCTGGTCCCCACCATGAAAGGACAGAAAAGGACCTTTTCCTCCAAAATGGTCTTGGACTGACTTTTCACTGATGCTAAAGTGGATCAGAGTGGGCTGAAACAAAAACCCAGAGTGAATTTCGGTCACTCAGGTCCAGGCACCCCGTCCACATGGAGCCCAGGACACCCCTCTCGAGGTCAGTAAGGCCTGACCTTGCCGCTCCGGCCTCTAAGTGAGGGAACCTGTCCTGGATCCCCCCACCAGCACCCGCTCCCTCCCTTGGCTTTTACCCCAAGGAAAAGCTCCCACGGGCAGCTCCACGCTTCCGCCCCATGAGCTCCATGCGCCAGCTCTGTACATCCGACATGCTGAGATGGAAAAATCCCCATGGAGCACAGACAGGAGCACTGGGCCCTTGGACTCTGGCCACATACACACCGAGGCGCTCTCAAGCCATGTTTCATTTTTGTTGCCAGAGGTGTACATTTATTCAAATCACCTTCTCCCGACGTCAGGGGCCAGCGGGATAAACGAGCTACAGACGGTCAAGCCTGTAAGCCGACGCGGCGGAGAAGCAGAGCAGAGGTACAGGGCACCCGGTGAAGGACTCGCCTTGCACGCTGGTCAGCTGGTTGACCCCTCGTATTGCATATGCACCCCTGAGTCTTGCCAGGAGTGACACCTGAGTGACCCCTAAGTCACCCCTGGGCACAGTTTCTGGGCGAAGCCCTGAGCACCGTGGATGTGCAAAATAAAACATCCAGAAGAGCAGAGGCCACCGGCCATGGAGGGAGCATGTTCCTGGCCCTCCGGACTCATGGCCACGCATCTGGTCCCTAGTGCATTCGGTCATCTTTTAGGTTCCTATTTTCTCAGAAAGTGCAACAGAGAAGAGAAACAGGCAGAGGAGTCAAGAGTCAGGGGAGGCGAGAAGGGCCTGAGACACCAGACAGCATGTGGATACCCACAAAGCTCTGCCCAGACCAGCGCAGGCAGCACAGAGTGGGCAGTGACTGTGCAGGTAGCTGGCCTTGAGCTGTGGACCCTGAGTGTCCAGCCCACCCTCTCACCCCCTCTCTCCCAGACCAATCCCAGGCACAGTTCTGGGATCATGGGCCCTGGGTCTTAATTGGGACTCAGAGGGGCTGAGGTCTTATCACTCTAATCTGGGGACTGGGGTTCATGGGGTCTGGCTGTGCTGAGATCTTAAAAATTGGGGGTCCTGGGGTTCTGTGAGACTGGGGTCCTCTGCCCCTAGGACATGGAGCCAACAGAG
Organism: Cryptotis parvus; assembly: GCA_021461705.1. NCBI lineage: Eukaryota > Metazoa > Chordata > Mammalia > Eulipotyphla > Soricidae > Cryptotis > Cryptotis parvus. Next base: position 163,913 of record JAJIBD010023393.1, on the reverse strand, counting down.
TCACAGGTTCCAGGATCCTGAAAATCTGGGTCTCAGGAGTTCTGGGAACTCTGAGGAGAGGAGGTATAAGGGCTAGGATTCGGGGTCCTTAGTGCTGGGTCGGGGCTGACCCCTATTTCATCTGCAATGAGGAGGAAGTCCTGACCGGCAGCTGCCCACTGTACCCCGTGTCCAGGGCCGCCCGGTGTCCGTGGACGCCACCAGCCCACAGGTCTCTCCTCCATGGTTCTGGAAGGGGCATTGGCGGCCCCTTCTGAACAGCCAGAGGTCACTTCCCAGTGTCCACGAGGGCCAGTCCACCACGCACCGCTGTCTGCCTTCCTGACCTGTGCCCACTGCTCGGGTGCTGCCAGCCGCAGCTCCTGCATGAAGAGCGAGTCTCACTAATGCCTTTCCAGTGACCATCACTGCATGTTCAAGACACGTGGACACACACAAGAAACCCCCAGACAGAAAAAATGCAGCCTTGGGTCCAGCTAGTCCATTCATACACACTGAACAGCCTGCAAAGAGTCACTCAGGCTGGAGCCACACAGCCCAGGGGTCACTCAGGCTGGAGCCGCAAAGCTCAGGTTTCTCCGCAGGGAACTAACCACGCCCACACGCAGACGCACCCCATGGTGAGTGGATCTCACAGGAAAGTGCCTCCCAGCACCCTGTGCTGGGACCATCTGCCTGTCTGCTAGACTGAACGGGCCTCGGGGTTTCCTCACTGGGCTCCCTCGGGCCCTGATGGCCCCTTCTGAATAGCCAGTGGTCACTTCCCAGTGTCCACGAGGGCCAGCGGCCTCATGGCCCGCCGCCCTCTAGGTGATCCTTCCTGTTCTCAAGTGGACACTTGCCGCTTCGCCTGCCCCATTCAGGGTCTCATTCTCGGGGACACAGAGGGTCCACCCTAATGCTCTCTCCCGAGACTGGCACATGCGGGTCTCTGTGCTCCCCTGGAGTGCTCCCCTCTTGGTTGCCAGCACGCTGGAGTCTGTCATCTCGATCAGGAAGGAGGCTCCCGTGCTGCAGTCCGCCAGCCGTCACCAGACCCTGTTCCATGTGCACAGAATGTGCTGGAAGGTCACAGCCTCTCCTCGTGGGCCACAGGGCTTAGTGCCCGCGTGCCCGGTGCAGAGGCAGGCGGGGGAGCTGCACTCCCACTCTCCTATGCTCAAACTCGTCTCCTGAGCCAAGCTCCCGGCTCCCACAGTCCTTGTCTGTAATTGGGCATCTCCTAAACTCCTGTGTGAACGGGGCGGCTATAATAAGCCTCTTTACAGGGCTGGATTACACCGTCAGACCACGCTGGAGTCCTAATTATCAGGTGTTCTCGGGAGGGCCCGAATGCACTTGGACTAAAATACACTTACTTGGGTTTTATATAGCACCTTCAGTACACGCTGCACCTTCTTTGAAACCACTTTCAGGGGTGACAAATTAGACATGGGCAGGCAGGGGAGTGACGCTGCAAAGACAGAAAGAGCTACAGAGGTGGTGCAGGCTATGGGCACAGTCCAGAAGGGAGCATGGGCTAGGGGCGAGAGCCAGAGGAAGCAGGTACCAGCAGCGGTAGGCGTCAGCCTGGAGCCCAGGGTGCTTGGGCAGCTAGGAGGCGGCTTCCGCCTCTGCAGGCAGCGGTGGCTCGGGTATGGTGGGCAGGTAGAGCTCAGGCTTGCTCCCGCCGGCCACAAGGACCTTCAAGTTTGCACGGGTTTGGAGCCCGTCCAGGAGTCCAGCAGCTGGGCGCCGGCTGGTGCGGGGAGACCTGGGTGAGTCGGGAGGAGCCTATGCCAGCCCCACTTTTCCTGTCGCGGAAGGTGCTCAGACCTTTGCACTCCTAAGCCCAAAAGCCCATGCCCGACTGGGGTGGGCAGCTAGGAGAGTCCTGGAATGGGGTGGGCAGCGGGGAGCCCCGACTGGGGTGGGCAGCAGGGAGAAAGCCAGCGGGGAGAGTCTGTCCCTCCATCTCTCTCAATGTTTGGGTTGATTGACATTTGCAAGAAACTTCCGAGAAACCATTTCCTAGAGAAAATGCAGAAACCACAGTATATATTTTTTACTTATTATACCACAGTGAGATATACAATTTCAAAGATGTTCATGACGGGTTTCAGTCATACAGTGTTCCAGCACCCATCCTCCTCCAGTGCCCATTTCCCACCACCAATGTCCCCGATTCCCCTCCCCCCCCCCCGGCCTGCTTCTGCCTCTATGGCAGGCACTTTGCCTCTTCTCTCTCTCCCTCCCTCCCCTCCCTCCCTCTCTCTCTCTCTCTCTCTCTCTCTCTCTCTCTCTCTCTCTCTCTCTCTCTCCCTTCTCTTACACATTGTGGCTTGCAATATATATGTTTAGGGGGCTATCATGCTCATCCTTTTGCCTCCACTCAATGCTCAGTTCAAGCCACACTATTTTTAATGACCAAGACAGGCTTGTGTGGAGAGTTGGGCCCAGGCTGGGCAGAGCAGGGTCATGTTGGAGCAACACACCTGGCAGAGATCTGGCCTCCGCAGCAGGCTCAGGAGAGCTGAATCACCCTGTCAGTCCGGGATGCGAGCACGTGGGTGACCTCGCCACGTCCAGGGGGTGTCTCTGAGAATGGGGTGTCCCAGATTCTCAAGGTTCTCCTCAAACTCTCTCCTGGGGCCAGGAACTTCCCAGGGGCTGAGTCTTAGGAACCGAACCAGCTTCTCCTGATCTCCTACGTGGGCCCAAAGTGACCCATAAGCCCCCCTCACAGAGTCCATGGGTAACAGCTGGTGGACAGCAGCTTGGACAGTCCATTGGGAGGTTTCCCTGTGGTGGGGAGGTGAGCTGGGCAGCCAGGTCCAGCGCGGACTTCTCCTGTCCTGACCCCCGTGCCTGAGTTGCCCTTTTAGCGGTTCTGGGGTCTGTTTAGCAAGTGCTTCAGAAGTGATGTCATTTGTGGACTCAGAGACCCCCCAGCTCGACCTGCATAAGTGGGGTGCCCACACTGAAGCCCACTTGGGTCTGCAGCGACCTTTTCTTCCCCGCCCACACCCTGCGAGCCCACTAGGGCCTGGCTTTCTCAGGAAGAGTTGGAGCTGCATCCTCTGAGGAAGGTCCAGGTGCAGGGAAGCGAGCTGAAATCAAGTAAATCAGCAAAGGCGAGCTTCTCTATGCCCCTTGCACCTTCAGTGTCACTGGCTTTCAGGATCACAATCCTTTGTCCTAGTGACACAGCCCTTTGCCACTCACTTGCAAAAACACTCATATGTTGAAGCAGTACTGGGCTGAACTCTATGATGGCAGTGGTGTGACAGGGAATGTCTGCCAAGTACCAGCCTCTGTCATGCCTGAAACTCCAATCGCCCTCACCGGTGCTCTGGCTCCTACCCTGGGCCCTTGGATACCCAGACTGTGTGCCAACGCAGGGAGCAGGGTGAACCCATGGGGTGCCCAGGCTCTGTATGGCATGTCGGGAGTAGGGTGAACCCACGGTATGCCTGGTCTCTGTATGGCATGGGGGAGTGTGGGGGTGAACCCACAGGATGAACTTTTCTCCCCCTTCCTTCCTTCCAGTTCTCGCCTTGTGGACCTTTGATTCTGCAGAGGAAGGTGATGCTCGTGTGTCTGGGCAGCCTTAACCATCATTTGGCCAGCAAGAATGCAGAGGCTCAGAACTGCTGCTCACTGTTCAGTGGAGCAGGCCAGCATGAAAGGGCGTCAGGACTGAAAGTTAGAGGACAAGGTGGACGCAGAGCCCACGACACAGGGCACGGGTCCCGCTGACGCACCAGAGCCACGTTAGAAGGCAGGAGCAGGAGCCCTGAGATAACAGCCCCCATGGCCCAGGGCACCGGGAGGTCGAGCCTGGCTTCAATTACCTGGAACGCTTCTAATTTGGACTTTAATTCCATTTCACAGTGTCTCCAAGCTGAAGAAATGGCATCAGAAAGGAACGAGAGGTCAGAGCCCAGAATGGAGCAGCGGCGAGGCAAGAGTGGGGCCCCGGGAGGCCCCCGAGCAGCATCCCAGAAGGTCCCCCGCAAACACTCTGTCTCTCTGCTTTCCCGCACACAGGCTGCCCCGAGTCTGCGTTCTGGGCAGCAGAAAGTGTTGTCACCGAGAGGCCCTGACCCTCCCGGCGCCTGTCAGGGGAGAAGCCTCTTTCCCGGACCCCCATGGCCTGGGGTCTCAGGAGGACCCTCGTCCCACTTCCCAGGGTGGGAGAGTCACGGCCTGCCCTGCGTCCCAACAGCTGCAGCCCTGCAGAAAGGCGCCCACCAAGGAAACCTTTGCTATCTCGTCACCCTCAAAGCCCTCTCTGGTCAGCTGTGAGACCTCCTGGGAAGCTGATGGGCCTGTTTGTCAACAGGGGCACATGGAGTCAGGAGAGGGACGGGGAGGGGGAGTGACAGCCTAGGTCAGTGACCAGCGGCTCCCACATGGCCCAGCTCAGGCCCGAGCAGACACTGCACTCAACACACAGCACAGAGGGACACGTCCTTCGGTGCCGACACACAGCACAGAGGGGACACGTCCTTCAGTGCCAACACACAGCACAGAGGGGACACGTCCTTCGGTGCCAACACACAGCACAGAGGGGACACGTCCTTCGGTGCCGACACAGCACAGAGGGGACACGTCCTTCACTGCCGACACAGCACAGAGGGGACACGTCCTTCAGTGCCAACACACAGCACAGAGGGGACACGCTCTTCGGTGCCGACACACAGCACAGAGGGGACACGTCCTTCGTGCCAACACACAGCACAGAGGGGCCACTTCCTTCGTGCCGACACAGCACAGAGGGGACACGTCCTTCACTGCCGACACAGCACAGAGGGGACACGTCCTTCACTGCCGACACAGCACAGAGGGAACACGCTCTTCGGTGCCGACACACAGCACAGAGAGGACACGTCCTTCGGTGCCAACACACAGCACAGAGGGGACATGTCCTTCAGTGCCAACACACAGCACAGAAAGGACACGTCCTCGGTGCCAACACACAGCACAGAGGGGACACGTCCTTCGCTGCCGACACAGCACAGAGGGGGACACGTCCTTCGCTGCCGACACAGCACAGAGGGGACACGTCCTTCGGTGCCAACACACAGCACAGAGGGGACACGTCCTTCGGTGCCAACACACAGCACAGAGAGGACACGTCATTCGGTGCCAACACAGCACAGAGGGGACACGTCCCCAGGTGCCAAGACACAGCACAGTAGGGGCACGTGCCTGGTGCACCCGCAGCAGGCAGGAGTCAATGACGCCTACCTGTGGCCTGCCTGTGTGCTCCGCAGCCTGCTAGAAGCATGGACATTGGAAGGGCCCCACATTTCTCCCACTGGGACATGGGGGCCCAGGTTTTGCTCATCCACACCAGGAAGTCGTGTTGGCACAGAAGTCGCTTGGCTCTGCAGCCCAGGATGGTCTGCAGGGCTGTGGTGAGGCACTCTGACCCCGGGGCCTGCAAGGCTCCCCTGGCCAGGTTTGTGGATCTGTCTGGGCCCCCTGACCTTGTCGTGTTTCCTCATGCTCTAGCAGCAAACCCCAGTGACCCGTGGCCATCTCTACCCCACGCCCACATACCCCCGCCCTGGCCACCATCTGTCACCTGGGCTGCTCCAGTGGCCTAATTGTCCCTCGACTCTCTACTCTGGCTCTGACTCAGCCTTCCCCACACCATCAATCACCCCAAACGCAGGACTTACCCAACAGCTGTTATTACTCAAGACCTGCTGGCCAGCTGGGCGGGTCCTCTAGTCAAGGCCAGCTTGGCTGACCTCTGTGGTCAGTTGGGGGCTCAGCCTGAGCAGAATGGAAATGGTCAGGCGGTGGTCAAAGGCCACAAGCACTGGACTTCATCTGCCCCGAGGTCCCGCAGGGCTTCTCCGGAGCCTGGGTGGAGGCAGGAGCAGCAAGTTGGGCTTTACCCGGCCCACGGATGCTCCCCTCGGCCCTTTGGTCTCCCCGACTGCATGTCCAGTCCCAGGCAGTCAGGAGAAGAGGCCCAGGGACCTGAACCCAGAGGAGCTGAGCCGAGCACCCCACAGTGCTCTGCTGGCTCAGCCTCGTTGCCCTTGCAGGAACACAAGACTCCTGGGCCCTGACTCTGGCCAGGAAAATCTGAGGATTCGACCCTCTTCCATCATGATCCTGGGACAGCAGCACATTTATATTGATGAGAAAGAGAGAGAGAGAGACAGAGAGAGAGAGGAAGAGAGAGATAGAGAGAGGAAGAGAGAGAGGAAGAGAGAGATAGAGACAGACAGAGAAACAGAGAGAGGAAGAGAGAGAGGAAGAAAGTTAGAGAGGAAGGAGAGAGAGGAATAGAGAAAAAGAGAAAAGAAGAGAGAGAAGGAAGAGAGATAGAGTTAGAAAGAGAGAGCGAGATAGACGGCTGCCAGGCTCCTGTTCAAGTGCTCCTCTGTCCTGTTTCCCTGCTGCACATGTTCTCCCAGGCCATCTCTTCCCAGCTGTGCAGCCCCTCTGTCCTTGCCCTCAGAGGATTTCCTGGGTGGCTCCAGCTCAGGGGACCTTGCTCGTGCTGGACGCAACTTTCGCTATTGCTTCAAGCACTTTGCTACTTGATGTTCTCTCTTGGTGTCTCCAGGGAAAACAAATACTGTAATGATCGATTTTCTCCAGAACAGCAGCCCCTGATAACCGTGAAGGAGCGGTCACCCAGCCGGGCCAGCAGCAGCTCTTTACAAGGCTGAGCGTAGCAAAGGCTTCCATTCTGGGTGACAGACAGTCACGGGCATGAACACGTCCAGATGCCTTGAAACATTCTCAGAAATGGTAGAGCAGAGGCAAGAGAAGCCGCGGGCTAGCAACAGCTGGTCCTGGAGGGCCCGGTGCGGGATGGAGCTGGCGCTTCCTCCTGCCCGCCCGGCCGCAGAGCTCCTGGTGTCCAGGACAGAAGAAAGCAGGCTCAGAGGGCAGCGCCCGGCAGCTGCCTTCCCTGGGCCTTTCCCAACAACTCAATGGGTGCCTGGACCTAGAACCCCATCAACGAACAGGGCAGAAACCAGCACCCACGGGACCTGGCATGCAGCAGAGAAGCGCACGGGCACCCCACCCAGCATGGGACGGGAAGGTGCTGAGATAAGTGAAGAGAATGTCCCAGAAAGGGCTGTGAGCTGCTTTGTCGGCCTGGCAGAGGGCGGAGAAGAACGAGCCAGGCTGAGCCCAGGAGACCTACACAGGGCTGCGGCGTCTCTCCTCCTCGGAGAAGATTTGGGGTCCTGGGGAAGACAGAGCTTCCCGGGAGAGACGAGCACCTCAGGAAGATGCGTGGGGGCACCATGCTGCAGCCAAGGACTCAGTCAGGACTGTGAGGCAGCGGGAAGCGTGCCCAGAAAGCGAAGCATGGAGCTGTGTTTGTGTCGAGACAGCTGCGGAACTGGCGTTGGAAAGACCTGGAGACCCTTGGCTGGGCGGCAGCTCTGGACCTGGGGACAGGCCCGTGGGGGTGACCATGTGCGGCAAAGCCCTGGCACCCAGCTCAAGCCCCTGCAAACAGTTCTGCTGGGAAGGAAGCCGCCAAAGCCAGTCCTGTCCTCTTCCAGAGCCGTGGCATCACCTGCGCAGCTGACAAACCAAGGCCCAGCCTCCAGGGAGGTGGCGGTGAGCACGAGGAGAAGCCTGGGCAATGGGGAGGGAGGGGGCAGCAGAGGCGCCCAGAGAGAGGAGCCGGCAGGAAGGAACAGGGCCTGAACTGTGCCGCAGAAGGAAGGATTCTGGCCTTTGTTCCATTCTTTGTTTACAAAACTAGAGGCTAGTTTAGCCCCCAAGTAGTAGCTTCCCGGGTCAGCAGCTGGGAACCCCTTGCTCCCAGGGGGTTCCTGCAGGGTGAGGTAGAGGTGGTTGGAGGGCGCCATGTGGGGTGAGCCCCCAAGGCCTTCACTTTCCAGGCAAACACTCTCAGACTTCTGGCGGTGCTGACACACGTGGGCACTCTCCGTCTGTCCTCTTGCTCGCGTCCTCCTGCACTGCTGGTATTCGCCCCACCCACCCCCGGAAACCTGAGCTACTTCCAGTTCTCACCCTCAGCTTCTCTGACCCATGGGATGGTGGACAAGTGGAAGAGGAGAAGCAAAGCCCTACCGGACGGCAGGACCCGAAGAAGCCCTGCTCACCCCGACTTCCATGGGGCCACAGCCAGCTGCCGAGGAAAGATTCTGCGCCTGGTCTCCTGGCTCTGGCCACGGGAGGGCGGGGGCTGTCCCAGAGCGTCTTTTAGCCCTTTCTCCGGCCACACAAGCAACTCACCCCCTGGTAGTTCCTTAGCAACTTCTGGCTTTTATTTTTTTGGAGTTTTACGCCTTAAGGTTTCTGGGAAACAGCTACTACATGTTTATAAAAATGCTGATCAAGAGTCTTCCCTCTGTCGGGATCCTCTGTCCTTCCCTCTGTTGGGATCTCCATGCCCTTCCTGACCCAGCACTGGCAGCCCACGCAGCAGAGGCAGGCGAGCAACCCTATCCCTGAGCCTCCCCAGGAACGGGCCCTCCGGCTCGCGGGAGTCAACTGAGCAGGTGCGCTCCGCTCCTTCTGCACCCCTGGTCAGCTGCGCCCTATCAGCAAGCATTTGTCAGCAGTTTCCTTTCCACAAAAGCCACGAGCCTTCCTGGCAGCCACGCCTGGGTTCTCAGCCCCCGCAAGGCCACAGTCAGGAGACCGGGCAAGCCCCCTCTCTCTGCCCTCCTGTGTGAAGTAGGGTACGAGGGGGTCTGGAGGAAGCTCCGCAGAGTCACTACAGTGGCACAGAACAGAATTTAGTGAAGCGAAATAAAACGGAATAGGATGAAATGAAGCAAAATAAAACAGAATAGAATTAAATAAAGCAAAATAAATAGAACAGGAGAGAATTCAGTGAAAAAAAAATAAAACAAATTAAATGATAGGATAGGATTAAGTAAAAGCAAAATAAAATAAATTCAATAGCACTCATTGGTTGGACTGCTGTGACGTTTCCAGTAGCCCCAAGAGCCTCAGAGCAGGACTGGGCAGGGGCCACCTCCTCCACCACCCCGGGAGGAGCCTAAGTGAGGGTCCAGGGAAGTCCTGACTCAGCCAGTCCCCGTGGAGGCCGAGTCCTGGTCACACCCGTCCTAGCAGCTGATATCTCTGCCCTGGTTCTCTCACAAGCGCCAGCCGGGCGTGGCTCAACAGAACCTGCCTCGCCTGGATCCCTGAAGCTGCAGGGCCCAGTGGGCAGGCGGAGTCCTGCAGTGGGGTCACCACCACCTGGGTCGGCTCTAGAAGGTTCTGAGGGCTGTGGCCTCCTTATAAAGCTGTCAGTGTGGCTCCTGGTGCCGGGGTGCAGATGGCAAGAAATATCACCCAAGCCGACACCCCCCAAAAAATGGCCCAACAAAGGCCCTTTGCAAAGGTCATTTTTCTCCTCCTTCGATGCCCAGTGAATGTGGCAGGGCCGGGAGAACCCGAATCCCAACAAATTTAAAGCCAAAGCAGCCATTTAGAGAAAATGACTTCTGGGGTCGGACAGCAGGAACTGTCTGGAGTGGTGAGTAATGGGGCTTGGCGCAGCAGCATAAAACAAACGTGCCAGACGCCTGCTTCGGGGCCACGCCGTGCTTCCGAGGCGCTGGCCACGTGCACAGGGGGTTAAAAGGGGAAGCCGTCGCCCGGGGCGCCCTAGAGAATGTGCTGCGGCACTGCCCGCTATTAGGGCACCCGCCACACAGCAGCCTCTGTGCCCTTTCTTGGTGGCCGGGAGCAAGGAGGAAATCGGGCCGCGAGTGTCTGACCTTTCGTCCAAAGTCATAAATTTATCGGGTCTGAAAGTGCGGACCTCACGCAGAGGAAAGCCGGTTTGGACCCAGTGCTGCAGAGCGTCACTGTCTCATGCACGCAGGAAACGGAAAATCCAAGGGGCAGCATGGCCAGGGGCGAGGGCCAGGCAGCCGGGCAGCCTGCCACAGGGCGGGGCTCCAGCCCGGGCCCCCAGGGCGAAAGGGATAGGTGCGAGTGTACGGGTGAGTGAGTATCTCCCACGATGATAAATACCTCGAGTCGTGTTTATGTAGAATGAATTACAGGCCTTTCACGTGCACCTTCCTAACATTTTACAGGGGCCGTATTTTACTCCCAACTACCAATTATGTCATCATTCTGGCATTTACCTGGACATAATGATACACAGCCAAGCCATTCTTGTAACATAATTCATGGCTTGGAAGTGTTTGGGAAGTCACGTGGCGGGCTACACACTCCTAATGACTTGGATATTGCTATTAAATTTTACAGATTAAAGTTTAGTAAACCTTAAAAATCTTACGCTGGTTTCTAGGTATCTTATTAATCCTACAGTCAAAGATGGGCTGTTATTTAAATGTCAATAACTGTGTAACCCTGTAAAAAGAGAGAGAGAGAGTTAGCTGGCGCTTTCCCATACCATGTGTCCCATTTGAAAGGGAGTTAGGGTTGGTTTCGGTGAGGGTGGAAGCAGGGATGGAGGTTTTTACTCCCGCCCGGCACCAGAAAAACATGCAAATACACCGGAAAAGCATCCTCACCAATCTCTGTTCTCCTGCCCCGACTCACACACGGTACAGAAACCACAGTTGGCTGCGGGTTTCCACCTATTCAAGTTAAATTTGGGGCTGGCTGGGGTGCGGGAGCAAGATCTTTCTATATATGCCTGTGAGGTCACCAAATTTAAATTAAGCCCCTGCCTGTTTGGCGCATTAATAAAAGCACGATGAGGAGGGAGATTTAATAGGAATGTTTAAAATGCATGGAATTCAGATTTTACTGTCCAACGGCTCAATTAAACAAATTGAATTTTTAAGCAACAAAGGGGAATTGAATCAAATTAGGAGCCGAGTGTGACCCGGCGTGGTCCTGCGAGCGGAAGAGTGGGGACGCCTGTGCCCAGCCTCCGAGGACGGGGGCCACACGGAAGGATAAACATGTTCGCGGCGGAGACACAGTTTTGGGCTTCTCATAAATCAGGTGTCACTTCATCACAGCCCAGCAGATAATGAGCAATAAAGTTTCTGCACTTGGGGAAGGAAAGGAGAGGCACAAGAAACCCACGAGTGGCTGAGCTCGGCTTCTCTGCACACGGATGCCTCAGAGAAGAAACATCCCCGGCTGGAGCCAAGGAGAGCAGAGCCGCGCCAGGAGAAAGGACGGCTTCAGAACCAGGTGACAGGAATAGAGCCTTTACCGGCAGCAGTATGTGGAGGTCTTCAGAGTAAATAAAGCCTGACCTTCATCCAAAACTACTATCACCCAGCAGCCGCCAGAGCGGACTGGCATGGGCTGGCATCGGAGTGGCACGGCCTGGCGTTGTCGCGGGCATCTGTGTGCCCCTAAGCACCCTCGCTCGGCCTTGCAACAGCCAGAAGATGCCTGTGATCCCCAAACTGTTTTTGCTCGGATGAGAACACCCCCTTCCCCAAACATTCAATTAATGGAAAAGAAAAAGCATTTGGCCCGGACCTCCCCGTGCCGGCTGGCAGATCCCCACACGGGGCCCGGCTGCAGCAGATGTTTCACAAAGGGCTTCACCGCAATTCTCTACAATCGTTTCTGACTTTCCCTCACTCATCTCCACAGCCCTCGCGTGGGTGGGCTCTGCTTAACCAGAACCAACTGGACAGGGAAGCAACAAAGACGAGGCCCCGCGAGCAGCAGGGCCAGCAGGTTTAGGCGCACCCGCGGTCTTGGATAAAAGGCTCCATGCAAAGTGCCCTTGACAGCGGCACCATGGCGGGCGGAGTGTGCCCCCCACCCCCTGTCTGTGTTTGAGGTTCTGGCCGCCAGCTGGCTGCAGTGAGAATGGGTGTCTGGGTGCCTGCCGGCGGGGCTGGCTGGGGCACAGGCAAGAGCCTGGCTTTGGTTCTGGGAATTCTGCTCCCTGCGCATCACAGACCCATGGGTGAGGCCAGAGATGGCCCCTGTGCTTGCTTCTGGATCTGTGGTTGCAGGAGGGTGATTGAGTGAAGGATCAAAGCAACGTCCTTAAGTTTCTGGCCAGGTCCCACCTCAGAGACTGAAAAGCTTCTTCGCCCGGCCCTCCCATGGGCTGTGTCTCCCCAAACAAATGGTGGGCATGCCAAGCTGGACCCCTGGAACCCCTGAGCTCCAACCCCAGCTTCTGTTCCAGGTCCTGGGATAAATCCCACCACGATCCCTGGGCTGGGTGGGGTGGGGCAGGCAAGAAAAAGCGAGTGAAAATCAGGTCAGCACCTGGCTTGGCCCCAAGCCTGACTGTGGGGGACAGTGTGGATGGACCAAGCGTGGCCACCTCACACTGAGGTCAACCTGACAGCAGCCAAGCCCCTGGGGCAAAGGATACAGTGTCCCAACTGCAGGGGGTCCTGGGAGGTAGGGTGCTCCGTCTCTCTCAGAAGCTGCCACTGAGAATTTGGTGGAGAGTCGTGGAGGGTGCCAGGAGCGAGGAGAAGCCCACGGAAGGAGAACGCACCCAGTCTAGACTCTGCAGCTTTTCAGGTCCAGTCGTCTGAAGACTGCTCTGAGCTGGGATCCTCAGATTACCATGAGCGCAGCCTGTTCTGAATCAAGCAGCGAACGGCAGCACTTTGGAGGTGGAGGATCCTAACGAATGCCGTGTGCACAGGCGAATAAAAATGACCCAATATGTAAATACGCACAAATGCAGCTTGCCATGCTGTGCTTGGTGTCTGGGAAGGGGAAGTCACTTAAAATCCTTATTTCGCAGCTGTATTTGTTAAAATAACACACGCTAATTACATTCCCACATTCGTCTGACAGATAACTGATAATTCTCAAAATGTGACTACTAATAACGCTTGCAGCCCATTTTATTATCTTATGAAATTAGAAATTGAACATTGATTATGACTAATAGGGGGTTTTATCCAATAAAGACAGCTCGGGAGGAGAAGTCTATCAGACAGGGCCACTGCCTTTTGCAAAGCTACAACAAGGAGCTCTGTGAAGCCATTAATTAGCACGGACATGCGGTTGGGGTGAAGCTGTGAGTTGGACTTTTTGCGAGCAGCACTGAATTATTTATTTCTAGCCTCGCTAGACCGTAAAGTGCAAATAGAGTTTGTTTAGCAACAATGGGAGAAACGTATTTGCTCCCCGGCCAGCTTGGTCACAGCAGTGAGCAAGGAAGGCTAAGCAGAAGCAAACTCCTCTGAAGAGAAGCGGCGGCAGCCGGACTGCCAGAGCCCCAGATAGAGGCGATCTCACAAACGTCCCGTGGCACTCCATCACCCCTTCATTTTAATGTCTTTATTTTATGATTTTGTTGATGAAATACTACTTACCCGGTGCTCAAAATTCCTTTTAGGCTGCAGGCACTGGCTAGCTGAGATGGCGAGCCATATTTTACAGCCATATATTTCTGCTCTCTCTGTCCACGTTGGAGGACATGGTAGCCAAGATGGTTTTTCATCGTAGAAATATATTTTCATATTTATTTATTGATTTGACTAATGTATCTATTTTTCAATTCACGTGCTTATGTTTCAATCCATTAAAGTGATTCATGGGCAAATAATATGTTATTGCAAGTTCAGAGAGGAGATAGAAACCCCTGTTTGTTTGTTTTATCACGAGAACAAAAATATAATAATAATAATGAAAAAACACCGCATGATTAAATATATTTTAATCCCCCCAAAGACCAAACTAAAATGTTTATAATTATTTTATGAAAAGGCATAAAAACAATTTAAAGAAAAAAAGTAGGATGCAGCTACCTATGAAATCTCTTCCCAGTAATAAATATTTTGTGGTCGTTCCTTAACAAGAGCAAGGACCTAAGACTGACTCTGTGTAGGGTATGAAATTAGCAGCCAAACAGAGACGGGAGCGGCCTGCAGAGTGAGCAAAAAAAGGAGACTGACCAGATTTGAGATTTTGCGGGAGCTTTCCTTTTCCAAGACCCTGCTAAGGGCTCCAGAGCCCTGTGAAATGCCACTGAGGGCCTAGATTCCAGAGCCAAAATTCCAGAAGCTCCAACTGGCCTCAAGGGGAGCCGAGCAGAGCTGCGCCATGGCGCTGGCCGGGCCTAGACCTGGGGCTATGTTGGTCTGGGCCCAGACGGTGTGGCTCCCTCGTGTCTCCGACTGCCTCAGGCCTTCTGGGAGGTTCACTCTCAGGAGTGGGGAAGTACTGAAAGCCCGCGAGTGCCCTTAGAGAAAAGGGTGTGATTTAGATCCCCCTTTCCCCGCCTCTGTGGGCCTCGGGGCAGGTGCAGAGCATACCGTGCGGGTAGAAGCACCAAAGCCGGAGCGCTCAGGCACAGGGCGGCAGAAGCCCCAAGGTGGCCATGCGGAGCGGCCAGAGCAGCCAGAGGCTGACCGTCCACAGGAAGACGGGTGGGCAAGACCCTCTCTAGGAGGCTCACTCCGGCCCTGTCCTCAGCCAGCCGTTTGCGACTGGCGCAGGACTGATTGGATCATTTCCTGGAGGTCTGTAACACACCCCCCACCCGTACTGCGGTGGCTGCACCTGTGGTGGCCGGTCACCGTGGCACAGACAGCTGCTGGCCCTCACGTGTCCAAAGGCTGAAGCCCACATCCCGGTCACTGCTGACCCTCAGGGCTCTGCACAGCTTGGAGTTGCTCCCTAGGCCGAGAGAGGACGGAAATGCCACCCCAGCTGGCACTGACCCACTCTGGGAACTCCGAGGCACATGAGTTTCCCCGGACAGGAGGCGAAGCCCCGTGACAGTCTCTAGTGGGGCCTTGAGTGTCCACACAGGGGGAAGAGGAGGACGCTGGACAGAAGGTGACGGAGGAAGTACACCAAGGCATGTGCTAGGGCCCTTCCTCAGAAACTATAGCGCCTGTGAACAGGCTGCCGAGCCAGAGAGATGGAGAGAGGAGAGAGGAGAGAGAGGGAGCAGGTGGAGAGAGGAGAGAGACGGGGGAGAAAAGGAGAGAGGAGAAAGAGGGACAGAGAGTGAGAGGAGGAGAGAGAGGAAGAGGGAGAGGGAGAAAGGGAGGAGGAGAGAGGGACAGAGAGGGAAGGAGAGAGAGGGAGAGCGAGAGGGAGAGACAGAGCCAAGAGCAGTTGGGGGCTCAGATCCGTCACTGTCCCACCCACCCACCGGGGGGGTCGGCTCTGCCTCCCCATACCGGCCCACGGAGGGAGGGTCTCAGTCAGCCCTCGGAGCTGACTCTCGGCTCTCCTTGGAGCTGAGGAGTCCACAGCCAGATGTCATGTGCTTTTAGAGAGGCCAGTGCGTGAGGCCCCGGCCAATGGAGAGGGTGAGTGGGCCAGCACATAGCAGGTGCAGGTCCATGTCCCACAGCTAAGTGAGGGCATGTCCATTCCTGGACCTCAGGGAGAATTGGTCAGTGGCAGGGAGCAGGAGCACAGAGAAGGAAAGGAAGCTCATCCACAATCCTGAGACCACGAGCGTTCCTTAAGGACCAGGGTGCTTTCCCTCAGTTTGGGCACGAGAATTCACCCTTTTAAAATCAAACCTTGGGCCAAACCCTGCAGGCCTCTTGTTGGCGCTCATGGCCCTGAGCGGGGTGACGGGGTGCCCAGAGAGCTGCCACAGGGCTCTGAACAGGTGCCAGCGATTTCCATGACGAATGTACCGATAATCCAGCCAATTCCAAACGTCTATCACCAAGGACTCTGCGGAGAGAGCCCTCAAGTAGGGCTTTATTCCGAATCACAGAGGTTGCCTCTGGCAGGGGCTTCTGCGTTGTCTCACGCCGGCATCTTCCACTGGCCCAGAGTCAAGCTGCCAAGTCTCAGTTCCCTGGGCATAAGTTTATAGTTCACCTAATACTCAGTTTTTACCCACATCACAAAAGAAAACTAAACTTATTTCTACTCTGACTCCAATATCTATGAACAGTTCTTATTTCCTGTATAAAAGTTTTTTTTTATTTAATCATACATCTCATCACCAATTCCTGTTCTCACCAAAATTAGAATCTGTGGGTCAGACCATGAAAATCGTCACACAGAAACTATCATCATACAGGCATTTTCGTAGTATAGCATACACAGACACACAGACACACTCAGAGACACACCGACACAGCAGACACACACAGAGACACACACTGAGATTTTACCTTGCTTTTCTATTAAACAGCTTAGGCTCAGGACCCCTCCTATAGTTGCGAGCATATTCTGTGTTCACCACTCTCTACCCGGAAAGGTGCTCTGTAACTCCTCTCACTGGCCTCCAGATCCCGGCACGACACCTTCATTTAGGCCCTCAGCAGCAGGAGGATGAAGATGCCGTGACAGGAATGTGTGCTCTGAAGGCCAGAGAACAGGCTTTGTTAAATTCCTCGCCACGCCGGAGTCGCCGTGTTTCTTGCTCGTGAGCTGTAGAGGTGCCTGCGTAAAGAGATGGCAACGCTTCCTTTGAGACCTCGGTTCCAATTTTTATCATTTGATTTTGCAGTATGATTCTTTCAACTTGCAAGCACATTTTATAAATTAATTTTTCTTTTTTGGTGTCCACATTGGATGCCTTTGCCACAGAAAGATAAGATAAACTTTCACAGGAATGTTTTCCCTGGCATTAATATAGGTCTGTCCCTAAGCTTATGTAGAAATCTTCCTAAAGCCAATTTTTCATGTAATTCTAAAACAGAGACCCAACTTCTCTTTTTCCAAATGCTTAACTGGTTGTCCCACTACCAAATAATCTAGGCCTTTCCTTCTCCTCTAAAATGTCACCTTTGTTATATATAAATAATTTATGTCTTTTCCTGAAGCTTCTTTTCTGTTCTATTGATCCATCAGCCCTACACTGAGAGCACCTTGTTCTAATAATCCTCATATTTTAATATCTCGTAGGTCAGGTCCTCTCTCATTATTCTTATTTTTCAAAATTTCCTTGGTTCTTCTCAGCCATTTATTTTCCGAGATGAACTTTTAACAACATTTTGTTAAGTTCCACCCTAAATCCCTCTGAGACTGGAATTGGATATTCATTAAATTTGTAGATGAATCAGCCTAAAGTTGACATCTGCGCAACTAAATCTTCTCCTCGGGAACATTATTCTTTATATTCGATTCACTTAAGTCATTTTTTTTTTGTTTTGTTCTTTGGCAAAGTTTCATAATTTTTAATACTTTTCCAGGACACTGTGTAATTTTACTCACTTACAACTGTCATTATTAAAAAAATTATTTTGCCGCTATGTAGTTTTAGCTACTTTGTCTTAAAAACAAAAACCTCATTTCTGGCAGTTTAATATGGATTAAAAATTAAGACAAATTCGTTTGAAAAAACTGCTACAAATATCCGAGTAGTTCCACTATGTTTTTAGCTGATTCTTTATGTTGTATGCACGGTGACATCAGCTGGAAACAATGTCCATTTTATCTGCTCTGTTCCAGTAATTCTGTGTCATTTTTGGAGCATTTCTCTTCACTGAGACTTGAAAACCGGAACATAGCGATGGCCTTGCATCTCTCTCCCTGCAGATGTGAAACTAATGAGACCTGCCAGGGAGCCGAGGGCTGATGATCTTATACAAATATTGTTTCCATGGGAAAGAAAACTCCCTCGTCTCCTTGTTATTATGACCAGAACAAATGTTAAATTTTATCGAACAACTTGTCTGCGGCAAACAAGTTAATACTCTGGGTCTTTCCTTTGTCCGGACCAGCAGTGATGGATGGTAGGAGATTTCTTGCTCCTGACCCTTCTCGCTTGCTGCAGGCTGTGAAGTCAGAGGGAAGCTGGTGTCTGAACTCAGAAGATTCAGGTTGCCTCAGTTTCCCGTGTCCTGCCTCTCTGGCGGGGACCTCAGCCCCGACTGCAGCAGCTCAGCAAGCCAGAAATGGGGTCCGCATGGAAGGGGCACCCCACGCGTGGACGCTGCTTACAGAGCCGCCTCCTTTCAGCTTGTGAGTCCTGGTTCTCTGTCATCTTCACGGAACTCTCAGGCAGGAATACGGTAGCTGTAGACTGTGCATCCGAGTGTTCCCTCATGCACACACCATTAGAGCAGGAGCTGAGTGTAGCTGGAGTGTTGGGAAGCCACGGAGTCATGCGTGACACCATCAGGGTCCTCACACTGGAGCTTTCCATAGCTTCTTTTTCGCAGTGAGTTTGATGTGTGCGCTGCTGTGGTTTTTGACCTCGCCTACTCTGAGCCCCTGTATGTCACACTGTGGAGTGAAG
Source organism: Cryptotis parvus (assembly GCA_021461705.1). Taxonomy (NCBI): domain Eukaryota; kingdom Metazoa; phylum Chordata; class Mammalia; order Eulipotyphla; family Soricidae; genus Cryptotis; species Cryptotis parvus. Next base: position 145,810 of record JAJIBD010023393.1, on the reverse strand, counting down.
GTTTCCAAGCGGTCCATTTCTCTCTTCTCTGCTCCTGTTTCCCCTCAAGCTGGCCTTGTGCTATCGCAAGGCAACATGGGGTACGTTGTCTGCATGGTACCAACAGATAAGCCCCCAAAGCCCACCCAAAGGAAAAGCACCCAATTATTCATCCTTCAAGTTCCTTTAATGATATTTAGTCGATTAATTAGTTAATATGCCTTTTGCTGGGGAGAGGGGTTTTCCAAGCACTGATCAGGCCCCCATCCCCCGAGTCTTGGCCAACCGGGCAGGGGGTCAACACAGTGACCTAAGGATGAGACTATGTGACCTCATGGTGCACACGACGTAAACCCAGGACCCATAAACACGAGACACTCTCTCTCCGGCCCTGAAAACTCTCTCCCCCATCCAGCACTAGACTATCTCGGCCCTGGCACTCTCTCCCATTGTTTGTCAGAGACGCGTGTGTGCAGCTTCTGTTTCCCTGAGTAGATATTGGTTGTTCTCTTTAGCTGTCATTAACGCTTCAAACAGCAGCATCTATACGTTGGGACGCTGGTGCCATGGGTCCCAGGCCTCGTTTTCCCATTGTCGTATTATTTGTCTCGATAAAACTCTAGAAGTTTTTCTTCCCATTTTTAATTGTCTTGGCTTTAACCTACTCAAGAAGATATTTTCATTTCAAACACTTCTTTAGACTATTCTAATATTTGAAGTTATTATCATTTCATTTTAGTTTGATTGCCTAGTCAGAAGACTGGGTCCATGATAAAGTAGCTCTTTCGTGGCAATAAACTGATGTTTTCTTTTGGGCTATCCATCTGCAAATGTTCCCTGGATATTTTGAAATAATGTATGTTCCACACGAGACACAGAGTTTGATATTTATTGTATCATTAATATCTGCATGTGATCATATCATTGAAATTCCCTGTATTTGTACTTGCTGTTAGGGGAAGAACGTTCTGCTCCCCATGGATATTGTGCTTTTGTCTTTGATGAATATCTAACAAGGTCCTCTGTCGATCTCAATGCGACCGAATTAGCATCTGATATTTTGTGCTATTTTGCTTCTGACCATTGAATTAAACAAGAAGGTCAGCTCATTTGAGAGTTGAAGGAAGCGCGCCCGTTCCTGCCCCAGCCATCACTCGCTCCCACTGCCGGGGGCCCTCGCTGCTCTCCGCACCCCCCACCCCGTCCCCCTGCTTTGTTTATTTTAGACCATCCCTCCTTGGCACATGCCCGCCCCAGAGAGCTGTGCCAGGGGTGTGCCCGTGCCCACTCTCCTTTGGCCCCTCGTTGTGCTGCCCCCGGGCTGATGGCAGAGGAGATTGAGTAGAGGGAGAGAAGGCGGCCAAACACGGGGCCACAGTGCCGGCCGTGCCTCCTCCCTCTCCCCTCCTCCCCTCCACCCTCCTCCCTGCTCCCCTCCCTCCTTCACTCCTCCCCCTTTTCCCTTCCTTCCTCCTCCTCTCCTGTCTCCTGTTTCCCTTCTGCCTCCTCCCCTCTCTCCCTCTTCCTAAATCTCCTCCTCCTCACCCTCCTCCCCTTCCCTCTTTATTCTCCTCCTCCTCTCCCTCCTCCCCCTCCTCTTTATTGTCCTCCTCCTCACTCTCTTCCTCTCTACCTCTTCCTAAATCTCCTCCTCCTCCTCACCCTCCTCCCCTCCCTTTTCGTTATCCTCCTCCTTCTCCACCTTCCCTTCCCTCCTAATCTCCTCTCTCCTTTTCTTTCTCCTCTCCCTCCTTCATCTTCCCTTGGCCTCCTCTTCCTCCTCAGCCTTCCCCCTTCCTCCTCCTCCTCCTCCTGCTCCTCCCTTCCTTGGGTCTCTGTCCTTGCTTGTCCTTCCTTTCCTAAGGGTCAGGAGCTCCACCCCCTTCAGTGGCTGACACAGTGACCGATTTCCAAACCAGCCCAGACCCCGCGACAGGCAGCTTTGTTGGAGTCTATTTGGGTATCCCTGGGCTGCTTCAGCTGAGCCGATGAAGAGAGCGCTGCCACTTGGTACCACTGGGGCCAGACAAGACTTCAAAGGTTGACTCAGAAGAATTGGGTCTGTCGGGGGACAAGGTCAGTGGGGCTGGAGGGGTGGACACGTCCTCCCGCCCCACTGGCCCAGCTGGCAGGGCTCAGGAACAGATGAGCCATGCAGCCTGGGACACTCCTCAGCTGTGGGCCCAGTCATCGCTGATGTGGAAAGTTCCAGAACATTTCTGTGCCAAGCCGACCGATCGGAACAGCTGCAGGTGTGGGTGGCTGAGTTCCCTGTCCACAGTTCACTGGGCTCTGAGTATAGCTGTGTCCACAGACACCTGGGTGAGCCAGGCTCTGTCTCTGCCCCTAACACCGCAGCCCAAGAAAGGTCTCATCAGGCCTGCCTGGGGCAGCTTTCCCAGAGGCAGACGGCCCGGGTGCCCTGGACCATTAGCATGTGCGCTTTATTTTGGATGCGGCACTCCCTAAGTCTGGGTCAGTCCCAGCCCCTTCACCACACTTGCCCATCCCTTAGATTATTAGGTGGAGAATAAGACATGGAGGTCTGAGAGATTGCACAGAGAAAAAGCCTCTTGTCTTGTATGGCGCCAATCAAGGTTCAATCCTGGGTACCCCAAATCCCCTCAAGAATGATCCCTGAGCACAGAGCTAGGAGTAAGCCCTGAGCACACCAGGTATGGCCCTAAATCAAAACAACAAAAAATAAAACAATAGTCTTCAACTTTTAACACTAGCCTGGGTATACTCAACCACTTTAGTGTTAAAAGACGACTACGCCCAGGCTGTAGGCAACAGGGAGGCGGACCACCCTCCCGACAGCCCCCTCACCCACCCGAGATGCCTCCCCTTAGAGCCAGCCCCTTTCTGAGGCTCAGAAAGAGACTAACAAAACTCTAATCTGGATGGAGAATGTGTAAAAGTTCCCGGGAATCCTTTGGAGACTTCGGGCCTATTTTTGGCGCAAAGGGCTTGAATGGACATCGTGGTGTGACACTAAAGTTACAGCAGATTACAGGGCAGCCACACCAGGAGACACGGCTTCTGTCTCAAGAAAATATAAGAGCATCTCGGGGAGACGCCTGGGAAGCAGGACGGAACAGACTAGTGCTGGGGGCTGCCCCCAACTTGAAGCAACAACAGATCCACAGTGGGGTCCTCAGTCGCAATAGGAGGGCCTGGGGTTCATCTCACCCAAGCCAAGCAGAAGGGAAAGTATTCATGACCACGCTGTAAATCCACGCAAAGAAAAAAGCAAACCGCTCTGAAATCTGCAGCCCCAGTCCCCAATCCGCCGTCCATCAGCAGGACTAATTTCTGTCTGAGCAATTCATGGGGTCAGGGGACATCAGGTCCAAGCCCCCTTGCCCTCCGCCTCCCTGTGCTGACCCCACAGAAGTGGGAGAGCCGACAGCAGGATCTCACAACTTGGTCATGCCCAGCCACAAGGCCCGGCTTGGGAAGGAGAGGTCTGGGCGGAGCCGCCCAGGGCATCTGGAGCTGTGTCACCCCCAGGGCTGTGGAGGGAAGCAGCTGGGATGCGTGAGAAGAATGAAGTGGGGAACTCATGGCCCACCCCTCCTAAATAAACCCCCAAATGCGGCGTCCAGGCCTGTGAAGCACCACCCCCCAACAAGGCCCCTCATGACACAAAGTAGGGATGCCACCTCACTCCCGGCTCTGTGGCCAGTATCGGTCAGTGGACGCCTGTCTCCAGCCCTTGTCCTGTAGCCCTCCACTCACAGGAGCTCGGCTTCCCATTTACTCACATAGAAGCTCCTTGGAAGGTTCTGGGCCTGCGGGGTGGCCTAAGTGGTAGGGCACAGGCCTCGCATAAAGGGCCTGAGTTCGTTGTCCAGAATTTAAGACATTATAGCGGCCAGGAAGGCAGCTCGGGGCTCAAGGCTGCCAGCATCAAGGCCCACCCAGGGGTGGCTCTGAGTCAACAAACTCCACCACATGCGGAACGGAAGGAAGCCCCACCCTGAGAACAGGTCGGGCCAAGGTGGGTCTCCTAGGCCTGGCAAGGCTGAGAGGAGCTTCCGCTGTGCCCCAGCCTCAGGAGGCTCTCGGCCACCCAAAGAGTCACAGTCCACAGACAAAACAGGTCCAGAATGTTCTTCTCCCACCAGCAGCAAGAAGTCAGAGCTGCCGGTTACTGGACATTCACAGACCTGTGGCCACGTGGGTCCAGAGGGGCCGGCTCTGGTGCTGTGACCCTCCTTGGTGCCGCCTGACTGTGCCCCCACAATAGTCCCTGGGGAGTCTCGGGAACATGCTCTTCCTTAATCCACAACCTCCTGGACATTCCACCAGTTCTGCCAGAAGTGACCGTTTCCAAAGCAGACCAGCTCTGCAGGCGACGGAGAAAGCAGGTCTGGGGAGGGGACAGAATCCGGCCCCAGCTGCCGGCTTGCCTGGGATTGCCAGCAGATTGCCAGGCCTGTGCTCTCACTCCCAGCCTGGCACCTGGCACAGCTGTTCCTGCGCCACCCCCTGAGGATCCATTTCCCCACTCTTAGATCCCGTCTGTCTCCAGGGATGCTGGAAGACAAGTGAGGAGAGGACGCAGCATGACCATGGGGCTTGCCAGAAACTCCATCTAGGCGGCGTAGGAGACAGGACTTTGCAGGAGCGGCTGCAAGGCGGTGCAGCACACCCAGAAAGAGTTAAACCCCCAACAAAGGCTCAGGAGTCACTGAAGCCACAAACACGCACGCGGCCTCGGCCCGCAGGGACGCCCTGTGAGCACATTGCGGGGGAGCGGCTGGCATCTGAGGGACCCCCCAGACGAGGCGGGAGCCTTCCACTCCATCATGAAGAATTGTTCTCTGGAGTGGGTCCACGGGGCCGGCTTGAACATTACCATATGTGCCCGCCAAAGATCCCATTTGTCCATCTCGAAATTCTGCCTTTCTCTGCAAAGGAACTTAATTTCAAGTCATTTGTTTCTCAGGTGAAGCCTTTTTCCGGGTGTTTAATATATCACCCCGGGTTGCCTGAACAATTAGAAATTGTCACCCAAGAAAAATGTCGCAGTTCATGTAAATAACGGTTTACCTAAAGGAAGGGAGGCGGCCCAGCCAGTGTGCGCTAATGAGCCGTGGCGGGGGAGCCGGCGCCCGCATCTGCTCGCGCTGACATGGCTTATGGTAAAAATTGGCCAAAACAACGATTATTTGTTTTTTTCTTGTCAGAAATAATGTAGCTTGAAAATTTTCAACAGGCAACATGAGTCCAGACCATTTGTTACTTCTAATGGCCTAATTGTTCTCCTGGCAGATATAAAAAATTGGGGTCCTTATGTCATTTACCTAAATTTCTAATTAATGCAACAGCAAAGGAGAAATTGGAGCAGCAGGGAAAGAAAAGTTGAAAAATGCCTCTGGCCGCCTTGATGTCATCTGTCTATGCTAACGTTGCCGTTTGCTCCAACACTAGATATTTGCCAGTCCTGAACCCTGGAGCAGGAAAGGGCCTGGCTGGCACAGACGGCTCTGGCCCCCGGCAAGCAGCTTCTGAGCAGGCACAACGGGCACAGCCCCGCGACACTTCCTGCCGCTAGTGTCCTTGCCTCACCTGCTCTGGCCAGACTCCACCGGACTCCACCCTCGGCCCAGGGCCCCAGGGCAGCTGCTCGCGGGGGGGTCAGCTCTGGGCAGGTAGGTAGTCCATCACTTGATCGCTGGAAAATTCTTGGACCTTCCTGGCCCTAGCTTCTCCGCGTTTCTGCTGGTTGCTCGCTGTGGTTTTCTCCCGGTTCACAATGGTTTCTCTGCCAATGGAGGAGCCACACGCCCTAGCCAGTCCTAAGGCCGCTGGTATGAGCATGCGGGTACACAGTTACAGTTTTTCCTATGGGCTCCTCAAGCGACTGGAGCCTGGCGCAAAGAGCAAGTGCTCTGGGAAGGCGTCAGAGGACCAATGCCCTCTGGCCACTGGGAGCTTCTGCAAATTTCTCCCCCAAAGAAGCCTTTTCCGGCCGAGACTTCCTGCTTCCAGAGGCAACCTCGTCTGCTGCGGCCAGGGTCCTCCTGAGCCATGAGACACCGCTGGTTGGGGACTGCATTCTTGTGCCTACCAAGGGGGAGGCAGGCAAGCAGATGCCCAATGTGCCCTTGGCATTGACAGAGCCTGTGCTTGGCACAGCTGCCCTCCTGCGCAGAGCTGGGTCCTAATTAGTATCCTTTGTGCCTGCCTCAGGAGCAACATAAGCATGGCACAGGCATGGAACAGGCCTGACACAGGCATAGCACAGATGTGACACAGGCAAGACACAGGTATGGCACAGATTTGACACAGGCATGACACAAGCATGGAACAGATATGACACGGATGTGACACAGGCATAGCACAAGCATGGCACAAACATGACACAGGTATGACATAGGCATGTCACAGGCATGACACAGGCATGGAACAGGCATGACACAAGAGTGACACCGGCATGACATGGGCATGACATAGGCATGGCACTGCCATGACACAAGCATGACACGGCACAGCAGTACACCTCACCTTCAGTCACCTTCGTGCTCCTCTCTCAGTCACCCCTCAGCACCTGCAGTGGCGGAAACATCCACCCCAGAGCAGCAGATGCTCTGGACCCGGATCCCCCTTACCTGAAAGCTGGGAATCACCGTCAGCCCCCAAATCCTGAAGGGGTAGCAGAATGGACAATCCCAATCCCCACTCTGTCCCGCTCCAGTGCCAGAGGCAACCGCCTGTGACTTCAGACCCCAGGAGGAGCTGCTGTGCCCCGCTTCCTGTCTGACTGCTCTCCCTGGAAGCGACCAGGACAAACCAGCCCCTCCCTGGCAGCCCTGAGGCCCCTATGAGGGTCCCATGCCCGTCATGGGTGGTCAAATTGAGACTTGGTCAAATTGAGACTCCTATAAGCAACTCCTGTCCCCACAAGGAACCATTTCCTGCTGTTGGCCCAGGACAGACTGCCTAGCCTCCCAACTGCCTTGGGCCAGGATGCCCTGGCCAAGTGCACAGAGGAACCAAGAGAAAACAGTTGGTTTCCCTGTCCAGGGGCTCCATGCCAGGAATCCAGGACTCTGCCAAGGGCCTGTGCCCCGTCCCTGAGCTGCTACAGGCACCGGGTCTGTGCCCGACCCTGAGCTGCTACAGGCACCGGGTCTGTGCCCGATCCTGAGTTGCTACAGTCACCCAGGTCTGTGTCCTGACCCTGAGTTGCTACAGTCACGCGGGTCTGTGCCCTGACCCTGAGTTGCTACAGTCACCCGGGTCTGTGCCCTGACCCTGAGTTGCTACAGTCACCCGGGCCTGTGCCTCGACCCTGATCTGCTTTAGGCACCTGGGTCTGTGTCCTGACCCTGAGCTGCTACAGGCACCGGGGCCTGTGCCCCGACCCTGAGCTACTACAGGCACCGGGGCCTGTGCCCCGACCCTGATCTGCTTTAGGCACCCGGGTCTGTGCCCTGACCCTGAGGTGCTACAGGCACCGGGGTCTGTGTCCTGACCCTGAGCTGCTACAGGCACCCGGGTCTGTGCCCCGATCCTGAGTTGCTACAGTCACCCAGGTCTGTGTCCTGACCCTGAGTTGCTACAGTCACGCGGGTCTGTGCCCTGACCCTGAGCTGCTTTAGGCACCTGGGTCTGTGTCCTGACCCTGAGCTGCTACAGGCACCGGGGCCTGTGCCCCGACCCTGAGCTACTACAGGCACCGGGGCCTGTGCCCCGACCCTGATCTGCTTTAGGCACCGGGTCTGTGCCCTGACCCTGAGGTGCTACAGGCACCCGGGTCTGTGCCCTGACCCTGAGCTGCTACAGGCACCCGGGTCTGTGTCCTGACCCTGAGCTGCTACAGGCACCGGGGCCTCTGCCCCGACCCTGAGCTGCTACAGGCACCGGGTCTGTGCCCCGACCCTGAGCTGCTACAGGCACCCGGGGCCTCTGCCCCGACCCTGAGCTGCTACAGGCACCCGGGTCTGTGCCCCGATCCTGAGTTGCTACAGTCACCGGGTCTGTGCCCTGACCCTGAGTTGCTACAGGCACCCAGGGCCTCTGCCCCCGACCCTGAGCTGCTACAGGCACCGGGGCCTGTGCCCGACCCTGATCTGCTTTAGGCACCGGGTCTGTGCCCTGACCCTGAGTTGCTACAGGCACCGGGTCTGTGCCCGACCCTGAGCTGCTACAGGCACCGGGTCTGTGCCCTGACCCTGAGCTGCTACAGGCACCGGGTCTGTGTCCCGACCCTGATCTGCTTTAGGCACCGGGTCTGTGCCCTGACCCTGAGGTGCTACAGGCACCGGGTCTGTGCCCCGACCCTGAGCTGCTACAGGCACCCGGGTCTGTGCCCCGATCCTGAGTTGCTACAGTCACCCAGGTCTGTGTCCTGACCCTGAGTTGCTACAGTCACGCGGGTCTGTGCCCTGACCCTGAGTTGCTACAGGCACCGGGTCTGTGCCCGACCCTGAGCTGCTACAGGCACCGGGTCTGTGTCCTGACCCTGAGCTGCTACAGGCACCGGGGCCTCTGCCCCGACTCTGAGCTGCTACAGGCACCGGGTCTGTGCCCCGATCCTGAGTTGCTACAGTCACCCGGGTCTGTGCCTGACCCTGAGTTGCTACAGGCACCCAGGGCCTCTGCCCTGACCCTGAGCTGCTACAGGCACCGGGCCTGTGCCCCGACCCTGATCTGCTTTAGGCACCGGGTCTGTGCCCTGACCCTGAGTTGCTACAGGCACCCGGGTCTGTGCCCCGACCCTGAGCTGCTACAGGCACCGGGTCTGTGCCCTGACCCTGAGCTGCTACAGGCACCGGGTCTGTGCCCCGACCCTGAGCTGCTACAGGCACCCAGGTCTGTGCCCGACTCTGAGCTGCTACAGGCACCCGGTCTGTGCCCCGACTCTGAGCTGCTACAGGCACCGGGTCTGTGCCCCGACTCTGTTCTGCTACAGGCACCCAGGTCTGTGCCCGACTCTGAGCTGCTACAGGCACCCGGGTCTGTGTCCCGACTCTGTTCTGCTACAGGCACCCAGGTCTGTGCCCTGACTCTGAGCTGCTACAGGCACCCGTGTCTGTGTCCCGACCCTGAGCTGCTGCTGCCTCCCTGCCCTTGTCTTCGCCCATTGGTGCTACCAGCTCCGGCTGTGCGGACCCCAGGGGTCTTGAAGCTTCTTTGTCTGTGCCCTGTATCGCGTCCCGAAAAGACCCTCATCATTGCTGATGTCTTTCTTCTACGTCGCCAAGGGCCATAATCTGCACATTTATTTGGGGGTGCACGATCCAACCCCAAACCTTGCCCTGGGCAGCCCCTGGGGTGTTATATCTACGGAGCCCTGGCTTGCTGCCCTGTCCCCTTCACAGCCTTGCTCTGTCCCCATGCTGGCCTGCTGCCGTTCCACGAGCCTCGTGTCCTGCTCGTGCAGAATTCCCAGGCTGGGAATTCCCAAACTGGGCTGCCCAGCGTTCAGTCCAGCAGGAATTCTGCCAAGCCCCTTGCCGGACCAGCGCTCTGTAGCGTGTACACCTGCACATCTGAAGGCAGCAGCGATGACCACACACCAGAGACAGCTCGGGTAGGGACTCCGCAATCGCGTGTCCCAGTAGGAAGATGTATGTGTGGCCAGAGCACCTTCCCGAAGCCTCAGAGAACATTCTGGAAGAGAAAATCGATCCTGCTGTTGAGAGCTGCACCTCAGCATTTTTCTTGGAGGTCCTGGCAATGCTCAAGGGCCCATCTGGGCAGCTCAGGATCAACCCTGGGCAGTGCCGCAGAGACTGTGCTGGGTCCTTCAGCTCTGCTCGCTTGGGCCCCAACAGGAAACTGCTTCATTGTTACACGGACAACACCCCAACCTTTCTTCTGCGTGACTCATTTCCACCCGTAATGGCCTCCATTACCGCGAAACCATCCTAGCCGTGCCTATTTTTAAAAGCCTTCTTATTCATTTCCACTAAACATGCCAAGTAGTGCTATTATTATGGGAAATTTTTTAAAAATCATTGAACTGTATATTAAAGCAATAAAAAGTGATTATCTAGTCCAAACCCTTTCGATTTACCAACGAGGAAAATGAGATTTATGGAGTTAAGCCTCAGATTACATGGACAATTAGTGAGAGACTCAGTCCTGAGCGGGCGCTGCTCCCAGAGGCCTGTGCCTACTGCCCGGGCCCGTGTCTCCCGGGACCCCCTCGTGGTGGCACTGCCACCCGCTTTCGGAGGCTGCAACGTCCCCGTCTCCTCCAGGTGACCCGAGCCAGAGCTCACCCTCAGCAGAAAGGCCTGTGGCTGGGACCCACCTGGTTTCACACATGCTGCTCTGGGGCCAAGGTGGCATCAGTGGCAGAAGAAAGGTGATTTGGGACCCGGTTTCCGCTGTTCCACGCCGCCCTATGGCCCCCTTGAGAAGCAGTGAGCGGCGGGCAAAGGCCGCTATAGGCATATCTGAATTAGGGCTATGTGGCTGGCCCAGCCACGCTCCAGAGCCACTACAGGCCAAGGCCTTGGTGGTGCTGAGCCAGGCTCACACTCCCTCTCCTGCTGGCCCCATCGATCACACTCAGAGTTTTCCTGTTGATAATGAAGTCGGAGCCTCATTTCTTAATCCTCCTTATCCCCACGACTCTCCCTCATCAGTCCGTACATTAAAGGATTAGTGCTCGGCTCCGCTGGACAAACATTAATCCTCCTTGGAAGAGACTTTCCGAGAGGAGCCGCAGTCCTTCCCTGGCAGGGCTTGGAGCAGAGGGCGGCTGGCCTGAAGGCCATGAGTGTGGCCGAGTGCCCCAGATTCCTCCAGGGGGATGCAGGAACCATCAGCACCAAGGAACAGCACAGCCGGGACTGGGCCTGCCAGATCCCAGAAACAACTTACGTCCCCCTTCCCGGAGACCGGACGGTCCCTAGAGCTGGACTCCCCAGCACCCAGATCTCCAGGGACCATGACCTTGGGGCCCAGGTTCTCTCCAGATGAAGGGCGGTGGAGGGCAGCTCAGCTCCAGCATCCTGCGTCCGCCACCTTGTCCCTGAGGGACCACCTGAGGGTGGCCACTGCTGGCCGCAGCATGCAGCAGAGCCACCGGCCACAGTTCAAGGAGAATTTCAACCACAGCATCTCAGGGAAGTCCTCACATACACACTCACTCAGCACTCACACCCAATCATACTCCCTCATACACAATCACCCATACACACTCACACATACACACCCATGCATACTCATCCATACAAATTTACTCACACCCATACACACTCACTCATACACACTCACGCATACACACCCATGCATACTCATCCATACAAATTTACTCACACCCATACACACTCACATCCATACAATCACTCACTCAGACACTCATACACACGCACACCCATACACACACCCATACATACTCATCCATACAAATTTACTCACACCCATATACTCACTCACTCATACACACAACCATATACTCACTCACCCATACACACTCACAGATATGCACACACATACACACTCACACCCATACACACTCATACGCACACCTATACACAGTCTCATCCATACACACACTCATCCATACATATTCACTCACACCCATACACATTCATACCCATACATACTCACTCATTCACACTCACACCCATATACACTCATACGCACACCTATACACAGTCTCATCCATACACACACTCATCCATACATATTCACTCACACCCATACACATTCATACCCATACATACTCACTCATTCACACTCACACCCATATACACTCCCATGCACTCACTACTCCATACACATTCCCCATAAACATTCACACATCACACCTACATACATTCATACCCACTCACACACCCATACCCACTCACTCACACCCATACACACTCACTCCATACACACACCCGTACACGTATCCATACACACTCATTCACACCCATACACACCCATACTCATTCCATATACACTCACACCTACATACATGCTCATACACTCACCCATGCCCATACGCACACCGCACGCACATTCACATATTCTGTCATGCATGCACACGTTTCCAGAACCAGAAACAGAAACAGTGGTCTCATCCTCATCATCTTCAGTGGTAATTACCCTCTGAGGAGATTCAGTAACCGAATCTTCTGTGACATCCTCAAATTCAGCAAAGTCGTTATCATCATACCCTACTATGTCTTCTTCGTCCTCGAAATCATTGAACTTGGCTTCAGAGATGATGGCCATCACCAAAAGCACAACACAGAAAACATGGAAGGCTTTCATTGTACCCTAAAGTGGGAGGAAAAAATAGATAGCTATTCTACTTAAGAGACTCACAGACATGGGGCAGAGCTGCTACTGGCTCTCACTGTGCCCAGTCGCTCATGAGGAGCCCAGGAGGGATGGCAGGTTCTAGCCCTCGCCCGCCACCCCAGCAGAGCCTCACAACAAGCCAGAAAACACCCCACTCCATGAGGGCCTCCATTTTCCACATCCGGACTCCCCCTCGTCAGAACTCCATCCAGCAGACCAGCCTATCACAGCCCGGCTCATCAATAAATGCTGGATTTTGAGATGACTACAAGAGTATGCTACTGCATGGCAGAGCCTGACAAGCTACCCGTGTCATATTTGATATGCCAGATACCAGTAACAATTATAGACCTCATTCCCATGACCTGATGGAATGGTTTGAGGCTCTTTATGTTCCTGGAGCAAGCAGGTGCCCTTGGGCTCTACTTGCATGAGACAGGTCATATGGAGATGTTACTGGTGCCCGCTCGAGCAAATCAATGATGAACGGGAAGACAGTGATACAGTGATGCACACGTTTTCTCTCCAATCCTTGTGTGTTTGGGCTTACAGAAGCACACACAGAAGTGGTGTCCAGTGCGGGCTGCAGGCCGTGCGTGCCCTCCCGGAGGAGACGGCTGCAGAGGAGAGCTGTGAGGGAAAGCCGGACCTGCGGGATAAACTGGTGAGCTCTTTAGTCTACTCTCCCTGGTGGCAAAGCAGGGACAGGAAACACTTGTCCCAAAGGACTGAAAGTGTGGAATGGCCACAGATGGGGCTGTGACTCTTGGAGCCTACTCCAGAGTCGCCATGATGACTGTCCAAATAGCAGCTGAGCGCTGAGCAGAGAGGGCTGTGACGATGCTCCTGGACTCTGGGCCGAGTGGACCATGGCGATGCTCACTGGGCGCTGAGGCAGAGTGGATCATGGTGATGCTCACTGTATGCTGAGGCAGAGTGGACCGTGGCGATGCTCCCTGGGCGCTGAGGCAGAGTGGACCATGGTGATGCTCACTGGATGCTGAGGCAGAGTGGAGTGTGGCTATGCTCACTGGACGCTGAGGCAAAGTGGACCGTGGCAATGCTCCCTG
>JAJIBD010023393.1:0-127500 GCA_021461705.1 Cryptotis parvus | reverse complement strand
ACACACACACACACATGCGCTGCTGGCACGCGCACACACACACGCACACACATACACGTTAGAGTACTTGCTTACTTGCTAGCTCTGGTTTTGTATTGCTGATGAGGAGTTGTTTTTCTCCTTCCTAAAAGCCTTTGGCATATCTCTATGCTAAGGGTCTTTTGTATAAGCAGGGAAAGATAGTCCGGCAGTACTGTTTTGAGTTTTTTAACTCTTAATTACATACCCCTGGGTTTCCATAGTATTTTCCAACTTAAAGCCTCAGTGAGACCCTTCCCAGGCCCCAGGCCCAGGCACTTCTCTCTCCTTGCCCAGCTACCATGACAGCTGAGCATTTTTTGCTTTTTTGGGGGGTCATACCCGGCGATTCTCAGGGGTTTCTCCTGGCTCTGTACTCAGGAATTACTCCTGGCAGGGCTCGGGGACCATATGGGATGGCGGAAATCAAACCCAGGCCAGCATGGGCCAGCTGTGTGCAAGGCAAACACCCTATCCACTGGACTATCGCTCCGGCCCCAATAGCTGAACATTTTGGATGTACAAGAGCTTATTCCTTCTTGCCCCACTGTTCCACACAGAGGTGACCTGTGGCATTGCTGAGGTGTGTGTGTGTGTGAGTGTGTATGTGTGTGAGTGTGTGTATAGGTGTGTGTGAGTTTGTGTGTGTGCATGTATGTGCATGTGTATAAATTTGTGTGTATTTGTGAGTGTGAGATTGTGTGTATGTGAGTGCTCATATGAGATTGTGCATAAGTGTGTATGTTTGTGTGTAATTGTGAGTTGGAGTGTGTGCGTGTATTTAAGTGTGTGTGACTGTTTCTGTGTGTGCATGTGTGTGAGTGTGTGTTGGGGGGTCCATCAGTTTTCCTTCAGGACTGGCAGCTGCCCCTTTGGTCATTGAACAGATAATCACAATTTCGGTCTAGAGAATCTACGGCTTCACTTTTCCACACACCTTACTCCACACCAATACCACAGACACTCTGATTACCAAACCGCTAGAGTCAATCCTATGTAGAAGCTGGGGTGGGGGTGGTGCCGTAGCTAAAACTAAAGCAATGAGGTAAAATCTGGCTTCCTCTTACTGGTGTAAAAATCCCCAGGGGGGCCACACCTGTGCTTCCCAGGGCTATTGAGGCACTTTCTCCCTCCTAGGCTAGTAAACAATCACTTAATCATTTGATTACTTGACATCCGATTATTAGTTGATTTGTTCAAGTGGGCACCAGTAACATTTTCATTGTTCACTGTCACGTGCCAATGTAGCCCAATGGCATGTGCTTGCTCTAGGAATACAAAGAGCCTCAAACTGTTTGTTAAGCATCTTGATGAGGAAGACTGACCATCTTGTAGGTAGGAAGCCACGTGATCTTTTGATGGCCCATGGGATCCATTCGGTAATGGCTCTAGTCCAGTGGTCATCTCCAAGTCACATTCCATGTCCAGCCCACCTTATTTTCAATGTCTTGGTAAATGAGACAGCATCCCTGACTTTCAATCATTGGCGGAGGTCAGAACTCAGGATTCCTTCTCTCACTTGAGTGAGGAGTGATATTCCAAACATAGCTCTTTTGATTCCTCTTTGGTAGACCCGAATAGCATTCTCATCCTGCTTTCATAGGGCCCAGGTCTCTGATTTTACAGTAAAAACAGTAAAAAATCATTTCAATAATATTTCTAGTTATTTTTTACAAACACAGAGAGACAGGCAAAAATCTATACCCAGCATTAAACCCATAGGGTGATGTTTCCTTGGGAAAACACAGAGAGGGCATGGCTAGCCCTGGCTGTCTCTGACAGACTCCATTTCTCCTCAGTGCCAGTGGATAACGAGGATACCTAGGGGCCCCGACCTGACCAGGCTGAGCCCCACTTTGCTTAATCTCTCTCTCTTGTGGACCCCCAGTTCTTTGTGTAGTTCTGGGAGAGAATCGGCTTCTTCAGTGTGTCCTAGGTCATGCCATATTCGAGTTATCCAATAATGAGACTCAAACAAGGAAGACAAGAACAGAGAAATAATTCTGGAAAATAGGCGTGGGGACACACAGAAAGGCCAGACTTCAGTCTTTGAAGATCTCGTCTAGGTCAGGAGAAGCAGACAGATGTACAACTGGTAGGCAAGAGTCACCAGACTAAGGAGTCATGCAGAGAAGGGGCAGAATGAGGATGTAAAGGGCGTGTTGGAAAAAAAAAAACTGTAATGGGGCCAAAGAGATAGCACAGTGGATAGAGTGCCGGGTTTGCACACAGTCAACCTTCTTGGTTCAATCTCCACCACTACAGAGTCTGCCAAGCATCACCAGGAGTGATCCCTAAGGTCAGAGCCAGGATAAAGCCCTGAGCACTGCTGAGTGTAACCCTGAAAACAAAATAAAAAAGGAAAAACCAAGAAAATCTTCTAAGCAAAGGGACACATCTACATAGGACATACATGTTCACACGTGTTTACAAGAGTGAGTGTGCTCAAGAGCCAACTCTGGCCTCCCTGATCAAGCCTGAGCCAGCCCAGCTCGGCCAGCAATGGAGACAGCATCAGAACTCACTGGTGAGAATGGCGTTTAGAACTGGTTTATTTGATCAAGAACAGTTGCAGATGTGGAGTTCTCAAGTGGCTTCTAAAAGACAATGCAATTTTTCTTATCCTTCTAGAACCTTTTCTCCTCCTGTATGGGAACATCCTTGGCCTCAGATCCAACTTTTGCCCACCCCCAACTCAATTCCTCTCCCTCCAAATGGGGTCTGGACCCCTAGACATTAGTTGCTGGAGAAATTTTTGGCAACGAAAGGAATTTTTTTTTAATTTGAGCAACAGATGGACAATTGCATATTTGATGGTGGTTGGCAGCTAGCCTTTCCGTAAAAAGGCACCATGGGCCCTGCCAGGGTCTCAGGTGCTCCTGGCTGTTTCTCACTAACCAGGGTGGGCAAGTGGCCAAGGCAGTGTTGGGGCCGCAGCCTGCTGGCAACTTCATGAACGGCTGCGGTCTGAGGAGACAGTCTGGCCCAGGGCCAGGGAGGTCTCTTGGTGGAGAATCTGAGTCACTGGCCACTGCAGGGGCTGAAACCCAGGCAGCCCTGCCCATGTGGCCTAGGCCGGGAGCCCACATGAATCTGAGGCCTGCAGTTCACGCACTCTCTGAACAGGGAGGAAACCGGGCAGTGAGCAGAGGAGCAACCGCCCAAGCCCTGGGTCAAATCCCAAGTCCAACCCTCTCTAAGGGGCAGCGGGGATGAGGGACGGGCGTCCTTCCAGGTGAAGGACAACGGTGCTGGGGTGAGGCTGCGTCAGCCCCAGTGTGTGGAGGGCAGGCAGGGGGCACCATACTAGCCCCCACCATTGGAGGGCAGGCAGGGGGCACCATCCTAGACCCCACAGTCGGAGGACTGGCAGAGGGCACCATCCAAGACCCTCCCCACAGTTAGGTGTTTCCTGTGTCTGCTCAGACCAAAGCACGGGGTGACTGTGATGCTGTGTCCTTGTGGGTCCTCACAGCATCCGACGGAGACCTCGACATTGGCGTCTGAGCCAGCTCTGCCCATGCCCACTGGCATCCCCAGAGGCGCTGTAGGTGCCAGCTCTGCTTCTTGCTCTAGCCGTTGGGCAATGAAGCTGCCACCAGGGAGGTAACCAGGGTGGCCAAAACCTGCCTGAGGAACCTCCTCTAACCCTCTAGCCCAGACTCCCACCACCGCCCCCCCCGGGTTCTCTGTAAAGCAAAGGCCTGTTGGTCCCTGAGAAAGACGCATCCGGGCAGCCCAGGTATGTGCCTCTTGGCTCTGTCGTGGTCACTTGGGGCCCGGAAGGCCCTTCACTCCACTCTCTTCCTTTAGGGTGCAACTGGGACCCCAAATCCCGAGCAGGCTCCCAGAAGGAAGCGATTTGACCTGGAGGTGGGAACAGAACTCCTGAGAAGCGCCTGTGGGTGCTGGAGGCACCTGGAGGCTACAGCTCCTGCTCCAGCGGCTCCTGGACACTCACTGTGCCTGTCCTGACACCCGATTCAGCTCTCCAGGGCACTGCCAAACCAAGTCACATCGGTGAGAAGGCGCCAGGTCTTTTTCCACGTGCCCTGTCCAGTGGCCACCCGTGGCTGGAAGGCACTGTCCACGGGGCCGCAGTCGGTGGCTCCACCCGCCACCACATGTGGCTTCATGTCCAGGACTCAGAACCAGCTCCAGTGTCTTCTTCTGGAATCTTCTTTACCTACTACTGCCATGGAGAAAGCAAATTTCACCCCTTAGCATGTGGCAGAAAACGTTCTTGAAAAGAGAAGGTTAAAAATCCTGTCTCCCTCTCTCTCCCTCACTCTGTCTCTGTCTCCTGTCTTCCTCATTCTCTCTCCCTCACTCTCCCTCACTCTCCCACACTCCCTCACTCTCACACTTACTCTCCCTTTCTCCCTCACTCTCCCTCACTCTCTCACACTCCCTCACTCTCACACTCACTCTCCCCCACTTTCCCTCACTCTCCCTCACTCTCTCCCTCACTTTCCCTCACACTCACTCTCTCTGCCCTCTCCATCACTCTCCATCACTCTCTCCCTCACTCCCCCTCACTCTCTCCCTCACTCTCTCCCTCACTCTCCCTCACTCTCTCCCTCACTCTCCCTCACTCTCCCTCACTCTCTCCCCTACTTTCTCTCACACTCCCTCACTCTCTCCTTCACCTTCCCTCACTCTCTCTCACTCTCTCCCTCACTTTGCCTCACATTCCCTCTCTCTATCCCTCCCCTCACTCCCCATCACTCTCACACTCCCTCACTCTCCCTCACTCTCTCCCCACTTTCCCTCACACTCCCTCACTCTCTCCCTCACCTTCACTCACACTCCCTCACTCTCTCCCTCACTTTCTCTACACTCCCTCTCTCTGTCCTCTCCCTCACTCTCTCCCTCACTCTCTCCCCCCACTTTCCCTCACTCTCTCCCTCACTCTCTCCCCACTTTCCCTCACACTCCCTCACTCTCTCCCCTACTTTCCCTCACACTGCCTCACTCTCCCTCACTCTCTCCCCACTTTCCCTCACACTCCTTCCCTCACTCTCCCTCACTCTCTCCCTCACTTTCCCTCACACTCTCTCTGTCCTCTCCCTCACTCTCCATCACTCTCCCTCACTCTCTCCCTCACTCTCCCTCACTCTCTCCCTCACTCTCCCTCACTCTCTCCCTCACTCCCTCACTCTCCCTCACTCTCCCTCACTCTCTCTCCCACTTTCCCTCACCTTCCCTCACTCTCCCTCACTCTCTCTCACTCTCTCCCTCACTCACCCTCACTCTTACACTCACTCTCTCCCTCACTCTCCCTCACTCTCTCCCTCATTCCCTCACTCTCCCTCACTCTCCCTCACTCTCTCCCTCACTCTCCCTCACTCTCTCCCTCACTCTCTCCTCACTCTCTCCCTCACTCTCCCTCACTCTCTCCCTCACTCACCCTCACTCTTACACTCACTCTCTCCCTCACTCTCCCTCACTCTCTCCCTCACTCCCTCACTCTCCCTCACTCTCTCCTCACTCTCTCCTCACTCTCCCTCACTCTCCCTCACTCTTCACTCTCCCTCACTCTCTCCCTCACTCTCCCTCACTCTTACACTCACTCTCTCCCTCACTCTCCCTCACTCTCTCCCTCACTCCCTCACTCTCCCTCACTCTCCCTCACTCTCTCCCTCACTCTCCCTCACTCTCCCTCACTCTTCACTCTCCCTCACTCTCTCCCTCACTCTCCCTCACTCTTACACTCACTCTCTCCCTCACTCTCCCTCACTCTCTCCCTCACTCCCTCACTCTCCCTCACTCTCCCTCACTCTCTCCCTCACTCTCCCTCACTCTCCCTCACTCTTCACTCTCCCTCACTCTCTCCCCTCACTCTCCCTCACTCTCTCCCTCACTCCCTCACTCTCCCTCACTCTCCCTCACTCTCTCCCTCACTCTCCCTCACTCTCCCTCACTCTTCACTCTCCCTCACTCTCTCCCTCACTCTCCCTCACTCTTACACTCACTCTCTCCCTCACTCTCCCTCACTCTCTCCCTCACTCCCTCACTCTCCCTCACTCTCCCTCACTCTCTCCCTCCACTCTCCCTCACTCTCCCTCACTCTTCACTCTCCCTCACTCTCTCCCTCACTCTCCCTCACTCTTACACTCACTCTCTCCCTCACTCTCCCTCACTCTCTCCCTCACTCCCTCACTCTCCCTCACTCTCCCTCACTCTCTCCCTCACTCTCCCTCACTCTCCCTCACTCTTCACTCTCCCTCACTCTCTCCCTCACTCTCCCTCACTCTTACACTCACTCTCTCCCTCACTCTCTCCCTCACTCACCCTCACTCTTACACTCACTCTCTCCCTCACTCTCCCTCACTCTCTCCCTCACTCCCTCACTCTCCCTCACTCTCCCTCACTCTCCCTCACTCTCTCCCTCACTCTCCCTCACTCTCTCCCTCACTCTCCCTCACTCTTACACTCATTCTCTCCCTCACTCTCCCTCACTCTTCACTCTCCCTCACTCTCTCCCTCACTCCCTCACTCTCATGCTCCCTCAGTCTACCTCCCTCCCTTTCTCTCATTTCTCCTTCTCCCACTGCACTTCCTGCTTCCTAAGTGCCAGGAAGACATGAATGCCCAGAAGTAGCCTCGCCCAGCCTGCATGGTCCAGGAGTCCTCTGCCCCTTAAGCCACGCAGCACAGACTCTTCCACTTCCGGGACTCCGGCACGCAGCACAGATGCCTGTCCACGGGCCAAGGCCATCATTCCTGGCCCCCACGCACATGGCACTCAGGCTTTCATGCTCCACCCACCAAACTTCACTTGTCTTTCTCTTACACTCACTTCACTTGTCTTTCTCTTACCCTCAGCTGCCCCTCGGCAGTCTCTGCATGGACCCCTGGGCTCCAGCTCCCTGTCTCTCCCCATGGGTTGGCGATCACTGTCCAGCAGCCCACGCATCTGTGCCTGACCCCAACTGCTCACCTCGTCAGGAGCGAGACCCGTGCCAGCGCCTCCACGCCAAGTCAGTTCCTGTGGCAAAGCCACGTTCTTCCTCCAGGTAGCAGCCACCATAGGTGAGAAGAGCCTTGAGCAGCAAAGCCCCCGCTGGCACAACCCCAGCGCAGCCCAGCGCACCTCAGCACTGCCCAACAGCTGCCTTGTTCGGCCACGCCACAGAAGGTGAAGGTGTACCCGCAGGGCCAGTCACCTCCCTACCAGGAACAGTTCGTCGTGAGCCGTCCACGGTATGAAAATGTACTTAATGCAATTAATAATTTAAGAAGCGAGCACATGTGCTCTCGGAGAGTTAAATGCTTGTCAGAGTGATCGATGCCCGCCTCCCCGCCGATACTTTCTGTGCGAAGAGCAGCGGATTTTGCCGACTCGTGTTGACCTTGGGTTGCCGTGGAGAGGAGGCAGATTGCCACGGCAGGCCGACCTACGCGGCAGGCGCGCCAGCGCCCAATTTACAGCCCTCTCCCCAATTAAAGGCCTGTAAAAACATTAAAATTAATGCAGTCTTAACTCCTAGAGCAGGCCCTACTTTCGTAATTAGTGCATAATTATTCCATTTTTGATATCCTGGAAAATTATCGCATGGAAATTATTTAAGGGAGTGTAACAATAGCAAAAACTCCCTCCCCCCACTCCATTAGCATGTGGAAGTAATTAACACTTTATTACGGTGAAAATACTATTACTGCTAATGTTTAATGACTTTCACCATTGCATCCTAAGCAGGAAATTCAGGATTCAGTGGAGTGACGGTTTCCAATAAATACATCACACACGGTGTGCAGAAGCGGGATGGTTAGAATGAGCTGCAGCAAACTCCAGCCGACAGGCCCGGACACTGCTAGGAGTTTCATGGGAGGAGAAACATCCATAGAGGTGAGCTCGTGGGGAGGCGACACAGATAAACATGGCATGAGACTAATCCCCACCGACAGTAGAATCATGGCCAGGAGGTTGGGTCCAGGGTTGGAAGCTGCCACAGTGTGAGTGTGGGGTGGGCAGTTAGGACAGAGAAGGGACCACTCCGGCGACAGTTGGAGATCGGGACAAGAACTGAGCGCAGAGAGGAGGAAAAGGGATGTGCATGGTAACCTCCCAGGGCCTGTACTGCGAACCAGACTGCCCTGGAGGACGGGGACAGAGAGAAAGGGAGGGAGAGACACAGAGAGGGGGGAGAGGGAGAGAGGACCGAGAGAGGGAGGGGGAAGAGAGAAGGAGGGAAAGAGAGAGGGAGAGAGAGGTAAAAGAGAGAGGGAGAGGAAGGGAGAGGAAAAGAGGGAATGAGAGAGGGGAGAGAAAGAGAGAGGGAGAGAGAGGGAGGGAGAGAGGGAAGGAGAGGGAAGGAATAAGAGAGAGAGAAAGGGAGGGAGAGAGGGAGGGAGATAGGAGAGGGAGAGGGAAGGAGGAAGAGAGAGGGAGAGGGAGGGAGAGAAATATCTGACATAGAGGCAGACTGGTTTGGGGGCAGGAGGAAAACTGGGAACACTGATGGCAGGAAACGTGCACTGGTGATGTGTGGGGACATTGACTGAAAACCAAGGACAGCCTTGTAACTGTGTGCCTCAGTGATTCAATTAAAAACAAAGACTAATCCTGTAGACTGGGGTCCTGGAGACAATAGAGCAAGTAAGGTGCTTGCATGCACCTGACCAGGGATTAATTCCCGACACCCCATGTGACCCCTGAGCCCTGCCAGGAGTGATCCCCGAGTGCAAAGCCAGGAGCAAGCCCTGAGCATTGTCAGGTGTGGCCCCAAACCCAAACCAAACAGAAACAACGAAGAAAGTAATGAAGAAAAACAAACAGAAGAAAACAAACAGAACAAAATCTTGGGTCCAGCTGGACCAAGATCTGTGACTGTTTGTCGTGGGGCTGCAGTAAGCTGGACCCCTCCGCCAGGCTGCTGGGAGTGTCAGCGATGAGGCACGTCTAGGAAGCCAGGGCATGTTCAGTGCTCTGCAGCCACACCAGGACGAGCTCAGAGTTTTCTGGTGACCTGAGAGCAGCTGGGAGGGGATGTCAGTGGCTGCTGTCGGAGCATCTCAAGGCAGCAGCTGCCCACCTAGACGTGGCATGGAGAGCCTGTGGCCTGCGCCCTCTGTAAAGAACCAGGTGGAGGCACACGGGGCTGCGTGTCCCATGCCGGGGCTCTGACTCGAGCGGGTCTTTCTCACAATGACGCGTCCACAGGGCAGCGGCAAGTGCTAACTCTGGGACAGTACTGCCCCTCCCTCACCCTGGCCACGACCTCTTGACACGGCCTCCTGACCGCTTGTTACAGGGATCCCAGGCCTTGCTGTGTGCAGGCCAGGGTGGGGGAAAGAGAAGAGGCGGCAGCTGAGAGCCCAGCTCTGCTCATGCTCCTGCTGCGCCCGGGAGACAGAACAAACGTCCACGGCAGTGCAGCCCCTAATAGAATAGCTGGGAAGAACCTCTCAGGCATCATGGCCGGTAAGGGCTCTCGGCAATGGATGCATGTGACATGGGGGCTGTGAAAACCAAATAAAAGGGCATCAGGGATGGGCCGTGGAACCTAACAGGAGCTGGACGAAACTCCCTGAAGGCTCCCTGCAGAAAGATGCTATTTTTATAGACCCAAGAATAAACGAAACGAATCAGAGCACGGACAGGCATGTGCTGCTCCTCTTCCCTCTCCATGTAAGGGAGCAGGACTTCGGGGAGGTGCAGAGGAGGAGCAAGGCTAGAAGGAACATCTTTGGGCTGACTCCGGGGTCCTGTAAGGGGAGGGCTCAGGGACCCTCTGGACAGCTTCAATGTTTCTTCTAATCTTCCGTGTGCACGAACAACGTCTGTGAAGACAGCACAAGCAGGGCGGAGCAGTAGCACAGTGGGGTGGTATTTGCCTCGCTGGCCAACCCGGGTTCGATTCCCAGCATCTGTTAGGGCCCCCTGACCACTGCCTGGAGTAATTCCTGAGTGCAGAGCCAGGAAGAACCCCTGAGCATCAGCAGGTATACCCAAAAAGCAAAACAAACAAATGCATGAATAAATAAATGCATGAATAAATGATGGTACAACCAGGTTAAGGAAGGACAGCAGAGCCCCCATGAGCAGTCAGAAACACCGGTGATGTTGGCAGGCTCGCATGACACAGGAAATCCCAACACCCTGTGCAAGAGGCCTCGAGTGCTAAGTGACGAGATAACGGGGCCTTGTCCTGTCTGCAGTGAAGAGCCTGAGCTTGTGTCACCCTGACCCTATTGTGATGGTAGGGGGCAGGGAAAGAACCCTGGTGTCAGAAGCGGCCACAGCCAACCCTGAGAGCGGATTTCTGCCTGCTCTGTGCTCCGTGACAGAGGTCCTGAGGGACCTCTGTCCATCGCAGGGACAAAGTGACACCAGTCCTTTGCTCATCAGTTAGTGCTGTTCCGCCAACACAGAAATGGAAGCAGACTTCAGTCAGGAAGCACAGGACAGTAAATCAGCACAAAATTATCCACCTGATTCCTACAGACTGACGTTGACGAATACAGTAATAAAATTAAGGAAATAATTCCAGGGTCAAATCACGATCACGATCACGATCACGATCTTCCCGTTAATCACCTATTTGCTAGAGCGGGCACCAGTAATATCTCAATATGTCCTGTCACATGCTGTAGAGCCAAGGGCATCGGCTTGGTACAGGAACATAAAGAGCCTCAAACCATTATATTAGGTCATGAGAATGATCTAATATAATTGTTACTGGCATTTGGCATATCAGATACAACACGAGCAGCTTGCTAGGCTTGCCGTGCGGGAGGCACACTCTATAAACAATTCCAAATAAATCCTTTATTGATGAACCACGCGCCGCAAGCGGCCGCGCGAGCCGGGCTGTGATGGGCTGGTCGGCTGGGTGGAGTTCTGAAGAGAGGGAAGTCCAATGTGGAAAATGGCGGCGCCCATGGAGTGGGTGGGGGTCGTCTGGCTTGTTGTGAGGTTCTGCGGGGTGGTGGGCCAAGGCTGGAACCCACCATGCCTCCCGACTGCCTCATGAATGGCTGGGCACAGGGAGAACAAGGAACCGCTCTGCCCCATGTCTGAGAGTCTCTGGACCAGCATACCTGGGCGGATTGAGGAAGTAACTGCTCCAGGGTGGGTGTCGATGATCCGGGCTGTGATGGGCTGGTCGGCTGGGTGGAGTTCTGAAGAGAGGGAAGTCCAATGTGGAAAATGGCGGCGCCCATGGAGTGGGTGGGGGTCGTCTGGCTTGTTGTGAGGTTCTGCCGGGGTGGTGGGCCAAGGCTGGAACCCACCATGCCTCCCGACTGCCTCATGAATGGCTGGGCACAGGGAGAACAAGGAACCGCTCTGCCCCATGTCTGAGAGTCTCTGGACCAGCATACCTGGGCGGATTGAGGAAGTAACTGCTCCAGGGTGGGTGTCGATGATCCGGGCTGTGATGGGCTGGTCGGCTGGGTGGAGTTCTGAAGAGAGGGAAGTCCAATGTGGAAAATGGCGGCGCCCATGGAGTGGGTGGGGGTCGTCTGGCTTGTTGTGAGGTTCTGCCGGGGTGGTGGGCCAAGGCTGGAACCCAGCATGCCTCCCGACTGCCTCATGAATGGCTGGGCACAGGGAGAGCAAGGAACCGCTCTGCCCATGTCTGAGAGTCTCTGGACCCAGGGTCAAATAGCATTAAAAAATGAAACAATATTTTAAAAGAGATCAAAGCCTGATACAATCACACCTAAATGTTGAACCCTTACAAAAAATTATTTGGGGCCGCCGGGAGCCCTTCAACAAGGTACCTGGGGACAGCCCACCAGTGCTCGGGACCAGGCAGCTCTGAGCACCAAACCTGGGTCTCCAGCACAGAAGCACAAATGCCCATGGCCCAAAAGGAGCTTCCAATGCTTAAGTAAATGAAAGATACCCCACACCCATGGATGGGAAGGCTTAATTAGGGTCAGTTGCCAAGTTCATTCAAGCCCCTCCAAACTGATGTTTTGTGGCAGAATTTAATGACGTGACCTCCCACCTCGCATGGGAGACAGCCATGAGGAACAGAGCTGAGGGAGAGAATCTTCTTCCCGAAACTTACTCTGAAAATGCAGAGAAAAGCGTAGGAGATGGAATATGGAGTTTAGACGACCGGGATTGACCACTGGCACCCTGTATGGTCCCTGGGCACCCCCAAGAGTGATCTCCCGAGCAGAGAGCCAGGAGTAAGCCTGGAGTATGGCGTGGGCAGCCCCCAAACAAACAAACACTAGAGTGACCAGACAGGGTAGTAGCATTGTACAGTAGAAACACATCCTGGAGACCAGAGTCTAGCCAGAAACGCCGCTTTCATCCGCCAAGGCTAAATGCCACAGAAGCTAACAGTCCATTTGCCCCAGCTCTGAGACCTGCCCCGTCTGCTCTCTCTAGTGCTTCTTTACTCCTTGCCTGTTTTGCCTGTGGTTGCAATTCGTGCTTCAGGGTCGCTGAGCTGCAGTTCCTTTATACCTGCAGTTCTGGGTATATCGACCGTTTTGGGTTTGGCTATTACAAAACCACTGCCAGGAAATCATCGTATGCATCTGTATTGCTGGTGTTTATTGGGGCTGTTTCTGTAGGGAACACAGGACATGTACCCCTACTGGTCTCAGGGTTTGGAGAGGCTTCATTTTAGTGGGGGCTGTGAATCCAAATACAGCCCAGATCTTCCAGGCTGTGTCCTGAGCACGAGCTGGGGTCAGTTGCTCCCACAGTGGCATCAGACCTTGGCTTGCTCTTTCTTCTGCTGCTGAACAGACAGAGCCGTCCCCTGTCGGAGAACCGGGCTCTTTGGTGTGGCTTCTCCTGAGACCTGCCTGTCTAATGCTGTTCCCCAACTAGGATTGTCTCGGCTGTCTCTTTTCGTTGATTTGTGAAATTTATTCACAACTTGTATCTGAGATCGTGGTAGCACATGAAAACAAAATGTTTTCTTTTGACGTTGTCTAGTTAAACAATTGCTTCTCTTTTAAGTTCATATGGTAGACACAAATTTTTCTGGATTCTTGAGGCCAGATGCACACACACACACACACACACATACTCACACACTCACACAGAAAAATTTCCTTGATGTACCTGACATTGTACATCAAGGGACAGACATGGGGCAGAGCTGCTACTGACTCTCCCTGTGCTCAGCCACTCATGAGGTGCCATTGAGGGATGGCAGGTTCTAGCCCTGGCCCCCACCCCAGCAGAGCCTCACAACAAGCCAGACGACCCCACACTCCATGAGGGCCTCCATTTTCCACATCCAGGCTTCCCCCTCATCAGAACTCCACCCAGCAGACCAGCCTATCACAGCCCGTCTTGCATGGCCGCAGCAGCCGCACAGTTCATCAATAAATGCTGGATTTTGAGATGACTACAAGAGTATGCTACCCACACAGCAGAGCCTGGCAAGCTACCCATGTCGTATTTGATATGCCAGATACCAGTAACAATTATAGACCTCATTCCCATGACCTGAAGGAATGGTTTGAGGCTCTTTATGTTCCTGGAGCAAGCAGGTGCCCTTGGGCTCTACTTGCATGAGACAGGTCATATGGAGATGTTACTGGTGCCCACTCGAGCAAATCGACGATAAACGGGAAGACAGTGACAGTGACAGTGACCTGACATTGTGCTAAGTTCTAAGAATTTAATAGTGAACACAGTCTTATTTCCTAAAACATACAGTAGTATGCCACCCACACGGCAGAGCCTGGCAAGCTACCCGTGTCATATTTGATATGCCAAATACCAGTAACAATTATAGACCTCATTCCAATGACCTAATGGAATGTTTGAGGCTCTTTATGTTCCTGGATCAAGCAGGTGCCCTTGGGCTCTACTTGCATGAGACAGGACATATGGAGATGTTACTGGTGCCCGCTCGAGCAAATCGATGATGAACGGGAAGACAGTGATACAGTGATATAGTGAAAACTTGATCACTTGATCACTTGAAACCTGTTATTCATCGATTTGCTCGAGTGGGTGCCAGTAACATTTCCATTGGACCCTATCATGTGCCAATGTAGCCCAATGGCATCTGGTTGATTCAGGAATATGAAGAGCCTCAAACCGTTCCTTCAGGGTCTTGACAAAGAAGTCTGACCATCTTGTAGATTGGCAGACACATGATCTTTTGATATCCCATGGGATCCAGTCGGTAACGGCTCTAGTCCAGCGGTTGTCTCCAAATCGCATTACATGTCCAGCCCATCTGATTTTCGATGCCTTGGCAAGCGAGACAGCATCCCTGATTCTGGAATAGTGATGGAGGTCAGAGCTCCGGATTCCTTCTCTCACTTGAGTGAGGCGTGATATTCCAAGCATAGCTCTTTCAATTCCTCTCTGGGAGACCCGAATAGCATTCTCATCCTGCTTTTGTAGGACCCAGGTCTCTGAAGCATATGGTAATGCAGGGAGAATGGTGGAGTCGAAGATATGTGCCCAGAGCCGGAGATTCTTTGTCCTTTTAGCTAATTCTTTGATGCCTTTGAAGGCATTCCATACTGCTCTCTTCCTCCTGCACAGCTCAGGTTTTAGGTCATTCATCATGTTGACTTCTCGACCTAGGTACACATAACTGCTGCATTCACAGATGTCTGTTCCATTGAGAGTGAATGAGGTTCAGGATCCAAACTCACCAGCACATCAACAAATACCAGCTTTCCTCGTTGAACCCTTTTGCATTCCATGGACCACGAGAGCAACTTCTGACCTGAGACTACCATCCCGATAGAGCCTCAGAAGAACCCAGAGGAACCCCCACACCTTGCTGGCAGTGATCTTCACCATTCACACTCCACAGCTTGTAAGATCTCCACCCAAGAGATTAAGCCAGTCTCCAGCTTGGCTTGTCAGAAACCCAGCCTACAAGGACCCACCCTTCAGAGACCCACCCTTCAGAGGAGAGTATTTCAAGCCCAGGAATGCTTGAGCCACAGACGCAGATACACCCGGAAGAGCAGATATCAGCTTTCCCTGTTGCGGGTAGCCTCCATGTGGCCATATGATTTACCTCCAAATTACCATGAATATTCTACCCACCCTTCTGAGAGAGCCCCACAAACTACTGAGTGTATAGCGCCTGCATGGCAGAGCCTGGCAAGCTGTCCAATGCATATTCGATATGCCAAAACCAGTAACAAAAATGTTTATTTTCCTCTTAAAACTTACACATTTTGAAGGAAAATCTAACTCACCTCAAAGTCAAAAGAAAACACTTTCCTGTTTTCTCTAAAATCTCCGTTTTACTTTTCCCATTTCCCAATAATTCATGCAAAGAAAACAGACACATACTAAGACAGAGAGGCAGGACATTTAGGCTACCAGTGTTAATGTTCTGGGATTCTATAAAATCATATTTTTAGTTTTATCACCTGCTACTGTAGTGTACCACCTACACAGCAGAGCATGGAAAGCTACCCGTGTCGTATTTGATATGCCAAAAACCAGTAACAATTAGAAACCTCATTCCCATGATGTGATGGAATGGTTTGAGGCTCTTAGTGTTCCTGGAGCAAGCAGATACCCTTGGGCTACACCAGCATGTGACAGGATGTATGGAGATGTTACTGGTGCCCGCTCAAGCAAATTGATGAACAACAGAAAAACAAGTGACAAGTGATCTTTTACATTTTTATATATTTGGGCATTTGATTTCTGACATATAAAATGTTGACTTATTTTTGTCCCTTTGCCTATTTATATCTAATTTTAAAATAAAACTCTGATTTCAGCAGAATGCATTAAAAACTATGAAACCCCTAGGATTGCGTGGGGTTGGTTACTGCTGTGGTGTGGTGGACATCTCAGGCCCAGCCTTCCTCGTTAGGCTTAGAACCATCCTCCAGACCTGCTCACCCTTGGTGGACACAGGCTCTTCAGGGCCTTCCCTGAGGACTTCTGCACTTCACCAACCCAGACATGTTCACGTGCTGGACTGGCAACTGCAGAGAACCCAAAATCCACCCTGCCAGTAAGGAGCCACACACACGGCCAATAGCATCCTTGTCATTGAAATGGTTCATGCCGAAGAAAAATTGGCAATAGTTTGTTTGTCCGATGGATCCCAGATTACAACACAGGCCAACTACTTACCCAACAACCAAAAACTCTTCAGGCAATTTTAAAAGTCTAGCCCTAAGGGTATTTTAATACATTGGTCCACCCTTTGGACCGCTTTTAATTAAATACAAATGAAATCATTGACATAGTGTGCCATTAGGCAATTATTTTGCTGCCATTTTGACTCTTGAGACATAAACATTTACTGCATCGATCTACATGATTCTTTAACTCAATGGGAGCAGGTTTTAACATAATTAAAGAGTTAATATTGACGTAGAACAATCAAGAACACTTATGCGAGTATCACTTTTGGATTAATAGTATATGCTTTGGATCTCTAAGTATTGCTATTTTTAATCCTTCTTTATCCCGAGCTATTACAACAGAGAGGTGAATGTTAATTATTATTTTCTGGCTTAATATTTTAAATAAGTGAATAAATTAACACGCAAAATGATGTTTATCTGATAGTTTACCAATTTTGCAGTTGTTTCTCATTTTTCAGAATGACCAGATTTTTAATTCTCTTTCCCAAAATATACATAAATTCAAAAATGTGTGGCTGGCCCATTGGCAACGATTGAAATTAGTAAATTACTTCCTCTAAAGTGTTTGAGTGTTGGCGACTTGGCCTCAATGAAAGTCTTCCTTTTTCACTGAAGGCAGACAATATTGGCTTTTCGTGTGACAACACGCACTTAAAATATCAGACCACATTAACTCCATCATAAGAGTATCACAGCCGTGTACAGAGCTGCTGAAGTTTGAACAACTCCTCGAGGTGTGAGGCAGAGATCTGAGTGAGAGGAGGTGTTCCCCTGGGTCTAGAATGCTCGGCTCTTCCATTCTGCTGCTTGGGGTTCTGCCAACGGCTCAGAGGAGTCTCGCTGGCACTGGGCAGAGCCCACACAGGCCATCTGCTTCATAATCGAGACCCTTCTTCAGGCTGCCCACGAGCGGGTGTCTGTGGCCGTTTATGTAGGGATGTAGTGCCAAAAGCGGCCTCTGGCTGAGACAGAGCTTTCATGGTCATTAGGACACGTCTTAACCCACTTGAATTAGACTCCTATGTGTCCCTTCCAGGGTCCAACTGCTAAGGGGGCTCCTGCAGGGTGCAAGGAGACATGGGTTCGCTAGGGGTAAATCCGAGAGCTGGCAGGCCAACTCCATCAAAGCCAGCTTGGGGGACCTAAGATCTTTCATTGTGGCTTAATAAATTGTTCTCATGAACAAGCTGATGGCTCCAAGTTCAAATCACTTAGAAAGAAAGAAATGGCTTAGTCTCCTGGCCAACATGTTCAGAACAGAACCAAAGTGGTTGCCAGCTTCCCAACTCTTGCAATCAAACCTGGACAAAAGAAGATGCTCCTGGAACCCGCCAAGCTCTCCGGAGCACACGGCCCAGCCAGAAGTCAGAGCGCCAGGCCAAGCGCACACGCTGACTCTGCCTTCATGCCGACTTCAAGTGCTGCCGGCTCCTCCCCCACTGCCAACTGCTCCCAGACCCCACCAGTCTGTGTTCCAGAGCCAAGAGGCCAGAGTCAACCTTGCCATGGCTTGTGCGATTGTGATGCAATTAGTGAGGCGCTCTCCTGATGCTCCTTCCCTTCATCTCGGAGTCCCCAAAGAAGTCAATCACTCCTCCAACTTCAAGGGGCTGGAAGTTGGGCAGAGACGGCCCTCGCACTTTGTCATGCCAGCATGAGGGCGGGCAAAGCCTCTCCCAAGCACCGCGGCGCAGCTCCCTGGCCAGGCGCGGTTCACAGGCTCCGTTCCAGGTGTGGAGAAACACCAGGCTGACCTGGTCCCCAGATTGCGAGCACTTTCAAATGGCGCCCACAATGAGCGCATTTGCCTCAGGCAATTCATCAAACAAATTGGAGAGCTTTCCCCTTTGTCCGCATTCTGCCTCCCTCACTGGCTGAATCCTCTTTCCTTTCTGATTGTTCACCCCAGGGGCCTCCCAGTCTTTACCTGAGATTCCTAGAAGACACCACACTGGGCTGCCAGACAGAGGCATTCCGGGATCTTTGGAGGCAGATTCCAGGGCCAGAGGAGCCCAGAGCAAGCCCTGGGCCAGGAAGTCAGGAAATGTGCCGGGAAGACAGCTACGCCCCAGCACAAGCCAAGGCAGCTCAGAGGGGCCCCGTTGGCCAGATCAGGGGCCAGAGTGGGCCGCAGAATGGTCACAGGGACAGTGAGAAATTGCAGCTTACCTGAAGCCTCCCTAAACCTGCACAGGCAGAAACAGGAGCATGAGGGGGCTGGTGTTTCCTCACAGCCGATGCCCACATCGAGACTTGGCGGGTCACGAGCTCTGCTTTGCAGACAGTAAACCTGTTGTGGATTTGCAGCTGGATTAGCCTGGATGCAGGAACTAACGGCTCCATGGCTGAAAGGGGTCAACAATAGGCCCTCCCACACTCCTACCTGCCTCTGGCGCAACAGGAGGACAGTGGACTGGCCAGGGAGAGAGCGGGCCACCTCCACTCTACCTCTCTGGCCCGAGTGGACAGGGTCATCCAGGGAGCCCTCTCAGGTCCCTCACACAACCCAGATCTAAGAGTCAGACAAGCCCAGGGGGAGACACACTGTCTGAGCAAGGAGCCTCCGGGGTTGCAGACACTGAGGCCATGGGGCCAGGGATGAGCCACGGACGGAGCTGGAAGTGACAGAGGCGGAAATGACAGAGCTGGTGAGAGGGGAAGCTGTGCGAGTCTCAGCTCTGGAGGGTCCTGGGGGACGCAGGAGAGCAGGAAGGAAGGGGTGGCCCTGTGCTTGGGAAGTAAGGCGTGCTTGTGTACATGTGTGCATGTATGTTGTTACGTGTGTACACTTAGGAGCTTGTTTGTGTGGGTGGATCTCATGTGTTAACAGATGTGTGAGTGTGTGTGTGCCAATATGTGCATGAGTGCAGATGTGTATAAGTGTGCAGTTAAGGGTTGTGTACGTGTGTCTATGAGTGCACATACATGAACACAAACTGCACATGTGTGTACATAGGTTTGTATGATTCCGTACATCACACCAATGTGGATCCATGGGGTCTGCGCATAGGATATGTATGTTTACACATGAATAAACCTACAGACATTAGTGCAAGAGAGACAAAGGCATTGAGACAAGGAGTTTCCACACCTCATGCTGGGTGATTCCCACAGATGCCCTATGACCCCTGGTGCTGGGTGACTCCCACAGGGGCCCCTGCTGGTTTTGGAGCAGGGAAACTGGGAATCAGAGGAAGCAGCTGTCGGGCCCCTAAAGAGCAGTAGAATTCGGGAGTTGATGAGCACAGGACAACAGGACAAGGGATGAACGTTTCCTAAAAGACAGTGAGACCAAGTTGCCTCACCCAGGAGAAGAGAGGGAGCCTTAGCAGGTGATGCCTTGATTCCCACCCTCCCTTTGTGTGTGTGTGTGTGTCTTGATGAATCTGGGGCGGGGAGGTGGGCGTCAGAGGCATGGTGGGCAGAAACTCAGCAGACACTCTCCAATGCTCAGGAAGTGCTAGCAAAGCTCTGACCGACAAGAGGCTCCCACAAGCAATGATTATGGGCTGAAGGCCAGAGATATTCCGATTCCCAAATGAGAAGATTTAACAACACCCCCAATAGGTCATACACAGACATTTCCAGGATGCGGACAATAAAAATCATCCCAAGCGCAAGACAACACTTTTAATTGAAAAACGAAAGAATTTCCCCAGTTCTTT
This sequence comes from Cryptotis parvus, assembly GCA_021461705.1. Taxonomy (NCBI): domain Eukaryota; kingdom Metazoa; phylum Chordata; class Mammalia; order Eulipotyphla; family Soricidae; genus Cryptotis; species Cryptotis parvus. The sequence goes on along the minus strand of JAJIBD010023393.1, from coordinate 107,746 downwards.
CTGAAGGCACAGAGTGTCAGAGAGCAGCTGCCACACATTAATCCGTGGGTCTGGGACAAGACACACACAGCCACCACATGTATGTCCGTGTGTCCAGGACAAGGCACACACAGCTACCACATGTGTATCCATGTGTCGGGATGAGGTACACACAGCTGTCACGTATGTATCTGTGGATCTGGGACAAGACACAATGTGTGTATCTGTGTGTCCAGGACAAGGTACACACAGCTAACAAGCAAGTACTGTGTGTCGGGACGAGGCACATACAGCCACCACGTGTGTATCCATGTGTTCAGGACGAGGCACACACAGCTGTCATATGTGTATATGTGTGTCCAGAACAAGGCACACACAGTTGCCACACATGTATCCGTGGGTCCAGGGCGAGGCACATACAGCCACCAAGCATGTTATCAGTGGGTCCAGGACGAGGCACAGCTCAGGACAGGGCAGCCTCAGCAGAAAGTATGATCCAGCATGTCAGTGTATCTGTGTGTCCAGATACCAACACCTTAGTGTCTATGCTGATACAGTCATGATCCTTCTATTTTTCTTTATTTCCTATTGTTAATTTGAATGCTGTTTTCTGTTGCTTACTGAAATGACACCAGCCCATCTGCCCCGAGATGATGCTTTCTAAAACCAGCTCCTTTTCAGTGTATTGGATTTCAAAAACACTGCCAAGCTCCATTATTAAAAAAAAAAATGCTGATCTAATTCAAATCAGTCATAGGGGTCAGGGCTGACCTCTCACGATAGTGACGTGTGCAGCTGGTTCGACTGGGTGTCAACCAAAGCCTCCCCTCCCCCGCCTCCCCCTCCACGAGCTTAGGCTTCACGGAACACCACCTTACAGACCGTCTAAATCAGCTGGAAAAATATGTTGCTCTTTCAGTTCGGTTATTTGGTTGCTTAAATCTTATTATGACCATCAACAACAGTTTGTTAATACAATTTCTTTCCCCTCCTCCTCCTCTTGTCTTCCCCAGTCATCCGTTAGGTTGTCATGGGGAGTCCCCGAGGGCCAGGCCTTGCTTCCATCCTTATCTCCACCCCTCGGAGAACTACAACACCGTATCTCCAACAACACGGGCTCAGTGGGGCGCTGACAGCCTCCCTCGCCCTTTCCCGTGCCCCGACCTCGCCGCCTCTGAGCTCAGCCAGACACAAAACTGGTTCTCTGCTTTCTGGTCTTGACATGCTCATGCTAATAGACTCGCTTCATTTATTCGCTCCCTTTACTTCCTAAAAATTAAGAGCCGGTGGTTATTTTCCCTGAAGACATTAGACATGTTGGTCAGCTCAGCCTGGTCACGTGAAGGACTTTCTGCTCTGGGTCCCAGGTGTCAGGTAGGGGCTCGGACACACCCTGGCCCAGAGCTGTCTCCTGCCCACAGCCTCGGAGGCAGAAGCTTGGGACAAGGACCGAAGCTGGTCCTCTTGCAAGGAGACAAAGGAAGAATGTCGGAGAGAAGAGTGTCTGCAGTGCCCTGCGGCAGGAGCGTAGTAGGGACTCAAATGCTAACAAAGCGAGACTTCAAATATTCGCATTGGCAGGGATGCTCAGCTTGCACCCTGACAGAGCCTGGCCCTCCCGGCCTGGCAAAGAAGGCCCACCCACCCTAGTCCTGGGACGATCCCCCACATCACTGTGTAATCAGCAACTTCACAGCTCTGCAACCCTTAGAGTGGGTGCTAAAGTTCACTGAAGTCACAGCCAAGAGTGACTCTGCTCTAAGGCTTCACGCAGGACCTGGGCAAAGTCTCCAGAGAATGGGAGGGATTGGAGCCATTTAGGAAACACAGGAGCAGCAGGAGCCCCTTCCTAGGACCAGCCTCTGGGCTTATAGACCCTGGGGAGGCGCTGCCTGGGGCGGCCTGCAGACAAGGCACCGAGGCTGAGAGCGGGGGTCTAGGAGCAGGGGGCGCCTGGCCCCAGGGGAGAGCACAGGAGGGCTGGAAGCACACGAGGGCTGGAAGCACACGAGCTTCCCCAGCCGGGTCCTGGCAGGGACTCTGGGCGCTGCCTCCCTGAGGGCTCCAACATCCATCGCAAGACTGGGCCCATCTCTCTTTGGTTTCATCTGGATTGTTGGCTGCTTTGCTTTGCTTGTCTTTTGTCTTACTGGGGACCTCACAAGGGGTTTCCTCCTGGCTCTGCACTCAGGATCAATCCTGAGGTTGGGGGCTTCTACTGGTTGCCAGGAACTGTACCCAGTCAGCCCTGTGCGAGGTGGCACCCTATCACATCCTACCCCTTGCACGGTCTATCTGAGCACCCTAAGGCCTGCTCGGTCCTCCGGGCACCCCTGACCATTTCCCTGACCCTACACCTGGTGCCCATTTTATTTCCCTGGTGCCCATTTCATTTTTGTTTTTATCAAGGATGCATAAGAAGGGAGATAATACGTCTCTTGTCCGTCTCCAAACTCCCACAGGACAACGTGAGAGCTGCTCTCGGCTCTGTGAAAAAGCACATCCCTGAAGGCATCCAACCAGCTCCTGTTGTGTATCTGCTCTGGAAAGTTCCAGAATTCACTGCCTGGAAAGGTCTAGAAACTGGGGAGAAGGGACTGAGAGCAAGGTGGAAGGAAGAAATAAGCAGAGTGGGAGAGAACAGCATGTTAGAAAGGGGCACAGAAACGAGAAAATGCAATAATTGCTTCCAAACGTGGGCCGTCCACAGGGCAACTGGAAAATGTGTGCCTTGATGTGGCTCAGATCGCAGACTCCTTTCAGAGAGAGGAACAGGACAAAGAAATTCAAATGGCAGCAAAAAGGAACATCAGAACAGCAAACAGATTCTCTGCGCACACACACACATGCGTACGGGCACACACACACATACACACAAACTAGACTGGCAGGCTAAAAGGTAGCGCCCGCCCTCCCTCTCCCCAAGAACAGAGGCAATTATCAAACGCCTTTTCCTCTCTACAAGGAAAGCAGACATGAAAACAAACTGCATTTGCTGATGGAGAAAGTTCACAGCTTTTCCTGTGAAGACCAGGGGTGAAAGATGTATTTATATATTCTCCAGCAAGTGATGAAACATTGCAAGGCAGCGCAAGAAAGCAACCTGCCGTCAGCGAGATAACCTGGAGTTTATCTGCACGGGAGAATAATGAAAGATGGTCTCAAACCCGTGCCTGTGACATGAAATGCCAGGCCAGGAGCACCGCTGAGCAGCATCCCGGGAAAGGCTCCTGACCTCGCAATATGAGCTGGTCACGTTATTTTCTATCTGTGAACCAATTCTTGTAGCAGTTCATAGCCTGGCGATTTCATGATTAAGCAAAGTTAAAAGCAGCAAATAAATTAAGTTTTTTGCTTAGAAATGTGAGAAAATAGGAACAAATACTTTGAGTACTACTTAAATTAGACACCCAGAATTGAAATCACATAAAAGTTAATCTGAAAAACCCAATAAAAATTACTATGTATCACTGTATCACTGTCTTCCCATTGTTCATCGATTTGCTCTAGTGGGCACTAGTAACATCTCCATAAGTCCTGTCACAAGCAAGTGTAACCCAAGGGCATCTGCTTGCTCCAGGCACAGGAAGAGCCCCAAGAATTGTTACTAGTTTGAGGTCCAGAAATGTTACTAGTTTTTGGCACAACAAGTAAATAAAACATGTGTAGCTTGCCAGACTCCGCCGTGTAGGTGGTACAGTCTCAGTAGAAAAAAAAAATTAATATGATAAATCCAAAATACAGCTTTCTTAAGACTTACAAATCTACTTGTAATGCATCAGAAACTTAAAATCAGAAATGAGAAGATCCACTTGATTTCACTTACTCAGAGACATGTGAGTGCAAGTGTTCAGCACCGGTACTATTTCCCAGGAAGAACCCACAAACCCAGAAACAGTGAAGATAAAGGAAATTACTTCACCTGGTATATTTTTTAGAGAGCTGCCATGTAATAAGCAAAAATCGATTAACTAAGCTGTGGGACCACCATCTGAGACACAAATAGCAGCCCCCAGCCCACCCCAAGACCCAGAAGCTGCTGCAGACACTGGAGAGAAGCAATAGGCAACGATAGGCAAACATCCAGGTCAGCCGCAGGCAGAGGAGGAACGCTGGTCACTCAGGGCGCAGGCCAGTTGCCAAGGACTGAACACCGTGGGCACTTGGTTTGGGTGTCGCCCAGGACAGCGCACCATGAAGGACAGCAATGTAGATGCGGCACCCACGTGCCCCTGCTCAGAACGCTGGCTAAGGAGTCCTTCTGCAATGCCACCAAGTTGGGGAGTCTCACAAACTTTCAGAAACAAGCCAGACTTATCTGGCTTGTTTCTTAAAAAAATGTTAAGTTCACAGATTAAGCCATTCTCCAGCCTGGCTTGTCAGAAACCCAGCCTACAAGAACCCAACCTTCAGAGACCAGCCCTTCAGAGGAGAGTATTTCAAGCCCAGGTATGCTTGAGCCACAGACACAGATACACCCGGCAGAGCAGAAACCAGCTTTCCCCGTTGTGTGTGGCCCTACCTCCAAATTACCATGAATATTCTACCCACCCCTCTGAGAGAGCCCCACAAGGTAATGAGAGTATAGTGCCCACACGGCAGAGCCTGGCAAGCTGTCCGATGCATGCTCGATATGCCAAAACTAGTAACAAAAATCTTTATTTTCCTGACCCCGAAAGAGCCCTTAATACTGCAGAGCAGTAAAAAGGCGAACAAGTATACCTGATAAAATTTCACAGCCAACCTAAGCTGCCAAAACAAAGAAGGACTAAAATGACTGGACTTTCAATGCACATACACTGGCATTGGAAGTATATATTGAGGATCTGATGGTGCAAGCGCAAAAGATCAAATATGACATCATTGGTCTGACTGAGATCAGCCCGGATCATCGACAGCCACCTTGCAGCAGTTTTTTTTTTTTCAATCCGGCCCAGGTATGCTGAACCAGAGACTCTCAGACATGGGTCAGAGCTGCTACTTGCTCTCCCTGTGCCCAGCTGCTCATGAGGCACTCGGGAGGCATGGTGGGTTCTAGCCCTGGCCTGCCACCCCAGCAGAGCCTCACAACAAGCCAGACCACACTCCCCTACTCCATGGGGCCGCCATTTCCACATCTGGACTTCCTTCACCGTCACAACTCCACCCAGCAGACCAGACTATCACAGCCCGGATCATCGACAGTCACCAGGCTCTGCTGGGCTGGTAGCATACTCTTTTAGTCATCTCAAAATCCAGCATTTATTGATGAACTGCGCAGCTGTGTGTGGCCGAGCGAGCTGGGCTGTGATAGGCTGGTCTGCTGGGTGGGGTTCTGACAAGGCGGAAGTCCAGATGTGGAAAATGGAGGCCCTCATGGGAGTGGGGAGTTGTCTGGTTTTTTGTGAGGCTCTGCTGGGGTGGCGGGCCAGGGCTAGAACCTTCCATCCCTCCCGGGCGCCTCATGAGCAGCTGGGCACAGGGAGAGCCAGTAGCAGCTCTGCTCCATGTCTGTGAGTCTCTGGATCAAAACGGATTAAAAAAAAGACTGCTGTATGCCTTAAACTTAAAAAAAGACTGCTGCAGGGTGATCTCAATGAGCCGGGCTGTAATAGGCTGGTCTGCTGGGTGGAGTTCTGATGAGGGGGAAGTCCAGATGTGGAAAATGGAGGCCCTCATGGAGTGGTGGGTCATCTGGCTTGTTGTGAGGCTCTGCTGGAGTGGCGGGCCAGGGTTTTTAGCTATAAAATAAATATTCCTGGGAGCTGAGTGATAGCGTAGTAGGGAGGGTGTTTGCCTTGCAAGTGGTCACTCCATGTTAGATCCCCAGCATCCCAGAGGGTACCCCGAGCAGTGCCAGGAGTGATTCCTGAGTGCAGAGCCAGTTTAAGTTCTGAGCACCACCAGGTATGACCCAAAAGTCAATAATAATAATAATAATAATAATAATAATAATAATAATAATAATAATAATAGGGCATTTGCCTTGCACGTGGCTAGCCTGTGCCGGCCTGGGTTTGATCCCCAGCATCCCATATGGTCCCCGAGCACTGCCAGGACTAACTCTTGAGTGCAGATCCAGGAGTAACCCCTTAGCATTGCTGGGTATGATAAAAAAGCAATAATAATAATAATAATTGTTGGATTACAGGTTTAGCTAGTTTGGGAGTTTTGCTTTTTTTTTGTTTGTTTTTTGCTTTTTGGTTCACACCAGGCGATGCTCAGGGGTTACTCCTGGCTCTGCGCTGAGGAATTACTCCTGGCAGTGCTCGGGGGACCATATGGGGTGCCAGGTATTGATCCGGCCTGGAAGAGGCCAGCCGCTTGCAAGGCAAACACCCTATCTGCTGGGCTATCGCTCTGGCCCCTGCTTTGCTGTTTTGTCCACTCACAGCTTAATCTACTTAAGCCAAGGTAAATTCTAATGAGACATCTCTTCTATGTAAACACTGCTAGAGGGTGTGGCAGTTACCGAAGTCACCTTGACTCTGAATAACTTCTGACTTACACATCTACTAAGACTTCTATGTTTTCTAGATTGGGCACAGCTCCTCTGCACCCAGCATGGGACAGTTAAAATTTACTAGGAGACTACCACCCTAGCTACGTTGAGACTATAGGAAGATTATAGGAAGGATCATACTAGTTTGCTCCCAAGCAGGTGAGTGTGACCCTTTCAGTACACGAGAACAAGATACTCAGAATCACCTTGGTGCAGATAATAAATAGGAAGGACCTTGTGGGTACTATCTAGATTACATGAAGCTCATGAAATGAAGATGTATTACTTTATACCAGCTCTCTCTCTCTCTCTCTCTCTCTCTCTCTCTCTCTCTCTCTCTCTCTCCAGTGTTTTACATAAGAGATATTCTCAGAATAAAAAGATTAGTCCTTGGCATAACCTCTGTTTATACCTGTAATAGGGGTGTGGCACCACCCTTCTACAATTTGTTTAGTGTTCTTTGCTGACTCTCCCTGGATTACTTTGGTGTATATAAGAGGACTGACTTGAGGCCCCTTGGCCTTTTTGCTCCTTCTTTTGGGTAGAACTCCTCTCAGGTGAGATCCTCTCTTTGGTGGGAGACTTGGGCTCTTTTGTATGGCCTAAGTTCGGACCAGAGCTAGAGTTCTTTCATTATATTGGATTGCTGTGGAAGAGATTTTGTGCTATTAAAAGCCTTTTGGAACTGTGCCCGACTCATGAGTTTTCATCTGTTCCTCCAGTGTCTTCAGAGGTAGAAGAGAATGTCTGTCCTAATACTGTGGGGGGACCCCGGCGGCATCCCCAACAACAACAATAATAATAATAATAATTATAATAATAATAATAATAATAATAATAGTAATAAAATATTCTGAAACATATTTTCTCCTGTGCCTCTGTACAGCTTTGCTTAAAAAAAAGAAAACTAATCTGTAACAAAAGATAAACTATGACGAGTCTTTGGCAAGATGGTCTATGTTTTATTCAGTCGCTTGCTCCCTATTCTGTATGCATCATCAGCTCACAGACATTAGATTGCAGAACAATCACATCTTTATAATACAAAACAAAATAAAGATAAATAACTTTTTATCATTCTGTGGAGGCACCTATGATAATAGCTTTGAAGCTCTAAATTAAATGAAAATTATGCATTTTAAATGATCAAACAGGAATTATTACAGGAAGTCAAGATGGTTTAATTACTGAATGTCTGGTAACACAACTTATCAGATTGATAGATCAAAAGAAAAATATATGTATTTATTTCACTAAATAACTATAAAATGCTAGAGGATTAGCAAATTAATTTCCATGACATAATGAAAATATACATTAACATATTTTTCTGTAAAACAACTCAAAATTTTGTTAAATTCATTTCTAACCAATTTAAGAGTTCCAAAAATAAAAATTATTTTTGCTGGAGATAACATGAAAATACAATAATTCCTAGGTTTTCTTTATGAAGAAAAGAATTGACTTCATATTTATTACACTACCTAGATAAAAGCAGAGATATTGGGAAAATTGTGATGCTTTGAAAGCCAATATATTTTTCCTTCCTGGAAGGCACGAAAAGGTATAAAATATAATAAAAATGAGCTTATTCATGACCAAAATAAGAAATATGGACCCCCAAATAATTATTCTTTTACAAAAAAATCTTTAAAATCAACTAAAAATCTAGTAAGGGTCAAAAGAGAGTTAATAAATAAAGATTAAGATTCTGTTTTGGGTCTCCCAAAGAGGAATCGGAAGAGCTATGCTTGGAATATCACGCCTCACTCAAGTGAGAGAAGGAATCCAGAGTTCTGGCCTCCGTCGCTGTTCCACAGTCAGGGATGCTGTCTCGTTTGCCAAGGCATCGAAAATCAGATGGGCTGGACATGTAAAGCGATTTGGAGACGACCGCTTGACTAGAGCTGTTACCAACTGGATCCCACAGGATTTCAAAAAGATCACGTGGCCGCCCACCTACAAGATGGTTTTCGTCAAGACCCTGAACAAACGGTTTGAGGCTCTTTGTATTCCTGAAGCAAGCAGATGCCATTGGGCTACACTGGCATGTGATAGGGTCCAATGGAAATGTTACTGGAGCTTGCTCAAGCAAATCGATGAATAACGGGATGTCAAGTGATCAAGTGATCAATGAAGATTCTGTTTATTAATAGAATAAAAGTCACAAGTATGAGAATGTGTCCAATCTTCTCAAAGTAATTTATCAACTTGGTTTGATTCCGTTTGCAGTTCAGATGGAATATTCCTGTTTTGTAATACAATTCCAAGTGAAGTGACGGATAGGGGCAAATCCTGGGAAATATTTAAGACAGAATGAGCAGAATTATTGAAATGAACTATGAAGCTACAATACTTAGAACAGTGGGGTCAGGCCCACTGGCGTCTGTAAGCGCTATTAGCCCAGGAAATCCTTATGGGACCACAAGCTGAGGTCAGCAGAGCAACACTCGCTGGCACTCAGAAGCACAGGTTGAATTTCCCCTCTCAGAAAAACCTAAACACTAGCTCCGGACAGATTTTTAAAAGTAAAATACAAAAAAATAAATAAATAAACCACGAAAGAAGAGGAAAACGTGGGGAACATCTAAAGGAGAAGAAAGCTAGTCTTTATGAACACACGGGCACACGGACACCATAAAAACAGCGATAGCTTTAAACACCAGTGGTAAACAGAGTCATAAACCAGGAGCCAGGCCCGGCAAGATATATGATGAGAATACGCTGATATTCTATAAAAGTCTCTTTCACGTAAATAATAAAAAGTAAACACCCCATTAGACAAAGGGGTCGAGGCCAGAATCAAATCATTCACGAGGTCACTCCAACAGCCATGGAGTGGGGACCGCCTCCGGGATCCGGTAGGCAGGTTGCCGCTCGGAAACGAAGCAGCAACTCACAGCCCCAGAAACAACCAAGTGCTGTTTCTTTTTCTTGTTTTTAAACTTCATTATACCACCGTGAGATATGCCATTACAAAGCTGGTCCTGATTGGGTTTCAGCCACACAGTGTTCCAGCACCCAACCCTCCACCACAGCACCCTTCCCAACACCTACATCCCCAGGTCCACCCCAGCCTGCTTCTATGGCAGGCACTTTTCTTCTCTATCTCTCTGCCTCTCCACCCCATCCCTGCCTCCCCTCCCCTTTTTGTACGTTGCCCCACACTGTTCCTAAGGCAGCACATGCACGGTGGTGAACCAACCTAATAGGCAGAAATGAACGTGCCCAGAACAGCTAGAGTGGGGAGGCCCCGAGAAGAACTTCCAGACGTTCCTTCTGAGACTCCTTTACTAGGCTATCTTCCTGAATGCAATTTTAGGAAATGTTTTAAATTGCGCACAACCTTTGGCCAGGGAATTCTGCCTCTGAGAACTCTTCCTGAGGGGAGCATGCAAAGGCGATTGCAAATAATTAGGTATCTTGTCGTCTGTCACGTTGATATTTCTCGTGGCGAAAAAATGTGGAAGGGGCCTGACCGCCTGGCCGGGTCCGTGAAATGTGTTTGTCTCTGCTCTCTGGCTTTGCTGCCTCCATTCCAACCTTCAGATCCATCCGGAGATTATTTGCTCATAGAGAGAAAAGTCCCTGGATTCTCAAGTGAGGCTTAGCTTGAGCAAGAAAACAAAAGCCTGGAGTCACGGCGTCCTGGGCCATACCTGAACTGTAGTCATGGCCTCCTGGACCATACCCAGCCTGGAGTCACTGCGCCCTGGGCCATACCCGGCCTGGAGTCACAGCCTCCTGGGCCATACCCAGACATGAGAAGAAACAGGATCAGACCACATGGGTGGGGCGGACAGTGCCCAGGCTGGCACGGAGCAGGACCTACCTCCACAGAAAGCTCAGTAAATGCTTCACTTTTGTGACTGGTTGGTTTGTTTGTTTGATCTTTGGTCCTCACCCAGAGTGCTCAGGGATTGCTCCTGCAAAGCTCTGGGTTCATATGGGATGACGGGATTGAGCCTGGATCAGTCGCATGCCGGGCAGCTCCCTACCCGCTTCCTCTCTGGCCTCTTGTGGTTACTTCGTTTCTATCCCATGCTCAAATATTCCTGACGGGACAGAAATCAGGAGCAAAGGCTCGTCACAGACGCTCCCGGTGCTGCGTGTCCACAACCGACCCTGCGCCTGGCACGCTACCCCCAGGCTTCCTGAGTCCTCGACGCCCCGAGAAAGGCTCCTTTGATGCCGGTTTGCAGAGAGGTGAAGCCGCACAGACTTCGCTGACCTCTCACATGCCCAGTGCTCAGAGAGGGAGACACTGGCCAGTGTCTCATTGGTGAGAGACTCATCCACAGCCCCGGCCCGGATGCCTGTGAGTTCGGGTCTCATGCCATAACGCCCGGGCCTCACAGTGTGAACCCGGGAAGGGGGACCCTACGCTGCCCCCAAGAGAGAAGGAAACCGGATGAAATGGGGGGCAAGAGCACCGGATTGGTGGTGTCACTCTCACTAGCTTGACACACCAGCTGATGGACCAACCCGAGCAAAGGAATCCGCCTCAGAAGACGCTGTGGGTAGGTCATGGAAGGCTGGGCAGGACGCCTGGGCTCCAGCGGAAACCCCAGACATCGACTCTGAACTGGAGCTCAATGATTCATTGGCCTCATGGAATCTTCCAGAATCTGGTTTAGTCCTTACTGGAGCTTCAGAGTAAGCCACCCCTCCCACCCCAAGACCTGACAGACACTAAGAAAGTCAAAACGAGTCTCCCATGGATCATTTTTATCTGATAGAATTTCAGGGGAGAAATCAAATTAAAACATTCATCCAATTAGCAAAATGCATGGTAGAAATGATGGAACCTTTCTGGACTTCTGTCTCCTGCATCCCTTTGGAATTCAATTCATCATCTTTATCAGCGTCAAATCTTTCTGCTCAGACCCCTGTGCCTAAGTGAATAATATTTCAACTGGAGAATTTGGAGGAATTGTGAAAGTTATAAAAGAGATATTTGAAACTCTTAGTAATTATGCCAGGTTCTTCAGGGTGATCAGATCTGCCTCTGTCTGGGAATGACAAAATGGAGACTTGCACAGATCAGTTAATTAGTTGGTCCAATGGCCTGAGCACCAGCCAGGAAGTCTGAGTTTTGCCCATTTCGTCCTTCCCAAGTCTGGAGAGGCTGAGTGAATATGACCGTCCATGTTGGCTGTCCTCAGGGTCTGGCCCCGCCAAGAAAACCATGTTTTAGGGGTCAGAGAAAGTAGAACAGGCAAGACCCTCCTCCCCCTGGGGTTAGTCCACAACATCCTGTAAGTTCCCCAGAGCACTTCCTGGAGAGATCCATGAGCACTGAACAAGGAGTAAGCCTGAACACCACCAGGTGTAGCTAGAAAAAGGAAGGAAGGGAGAAAGGGAGGAAGGAAGGAAGGAAGGAAGGAAGGAAGGAAGGAAGGAAGGAAGGAAGGAAGGAAGGAAGGAAGGAAGGAAGGAAGGAAGGAAGGAAGGAAGGGAGAAAGGGAGGGAGGAAGGGAGGAAGGGAGGAAGGGAGGGAGGGAGGGAGGGAGGGAGAAAGGGAGGAAGGAAGGAAGGAAGGAAGGAAGGAAGGAAGAAAGGAAGGAAGGAAGGAAGGAAGGAAGGAAGGAAGGAAGGAAGGAAGGAAGGAAGGAAGGAAGGAAGGAAGGAAGGAAGGAAGGAAGGAAGGGAGAAAGGGAGGGAAGGGAGGAAGAGAAGGAAGGAAGGAAGGAAGGGAAGGAGAAAGGGAGGAAGGGAGGAAGGAAGGAAGGAAGGGAGAAAGGGAGGAAGGAAGGAAGGAAGGAAGGAAGGGAGAAACGGAGGAAGGAAGGAAGGAAGGAAGGAAGGAAGGAAGGAAGGAAGGAAGGAAGGAAGGAAGGAAGGAAGGAAGGGAGAAAGGGAGGAAGGGAGGAAGGAAGGGAAAAAGGGAGAAAGGAAGGAAGGGAGAAAGGGAGGAAGGAAGGAAGGAAGGAAGGAAGGAAGGGAGAAACGGAGGAAGGAAGGAAGGAAGGAAGGAAGGAAGGAAGGAAGGAAGGAAGGAGAAAGGGAGGAAGGGAGGAAGGAAGGGAAAAAGGGAGGAAGGAAGGAAGGGAGAAAGGGAGGAAGGAAGGAAGGAAGGAAGGAAGGAAGGAGAAACGGAGGAAGGAAGGAAGGAAGGAAGGAAGGAAGGAAGGAAGGAAGGAAGGAAGGAAGGAAGGAAGGAAGGAAGGAAGGAAGGAAGGAAGGAAGGGAGGGAGAAAGGGAGGAGGAAGGAGAAGAAGGAAGGAAGGAAGGAAGGAAGGAAGGAAGGAAGGAAGGAAGGAAGGAAGGAAGGAAGGAAGGAAGGAAGGAAGGAAGGAAGGAAGGAAGGAAGGAAGGAAGGAAGGGAGAAAGGGAGGAAGGGAGGAAGGAAGGAAGGAAGGAAGGGAGAAAGGAGGAAGGGAGGAAGGAAGGAAGGGAGAAAGGGAGGAAGGGAAGGAAGGAAGGAAGGAAGGAAGGGAGAAAGGAGGAAGGAAGGAAGGAAGGAAGGAAGGAAGGAAGGAAGGAAGGAAGGAAGGAAGGAAGGAAGGAAGGAAGGGAGAAAGGAGGAAGGGAGGAAGGAAGGAAGGAAGGAAGGAGAAAGGGAGGAAGGAAGGAAGGGAGAAAGGGAGGAAGGAAGGAAGGAAGGAAGGAAGGAAGGAGAAAGGAGGAAGGAAGAAAGGAAGGAAGGAAGGAAGGAAGGAAGGAAGGAAGGAAGGAAGGAGGAAGGAAGGAAGGAAGGAAGGGAGGGAGGGAGAAAGGGAGGAAGGAGGAAGGAAGGAAGGAAGGAAGGAGGAAGGAAGGAAGGAAGGAGGAAGGAAGGAAGGAAGAAAGAAGGAAGGAAGGAGGGAGGGAGAAAGGAAGGAAGGGAGAAAGGGAGGAAGGAGGAAGGAAGGAAGGGAGAAAGGAGGAAGGAAGGAAGGAAGGAAGGAGAAAGGGAGGAAGGAAGGAAGGAAGGAAGGAAGGAAGGAAGGAAGGAAGGAAGGAAGGAAGGAAGGAAGGAAGGAAGGAAGGAAGGAAGGAAGGAAGGAAGAAGGGAGAAAGGGAGGAAGAGAGGAAGGAAGGAAGGAAGGAAGGAGAAAGGAGGAAGGGAGGAAGGAAGGAGAACGAGGAAGGAGGAAGGAAGGAAGGAAGAAAGGAAGGAAGGAAGGGAGGGAGGGAGGGAGGAAGGAAGGAAGGAAGGAAGAAAAGGAAAGGAAAAGGAGAAGAAGAAGGAAGGAAGGAAGGAAGGGAGGAAGGGAGGAAGGAGGAAGGAGAGGAGAAAGGAAGGAGAAGAAAGAAGGAAGGAAAAGGAAAAGGAAGGAAGAAGAAGGAAGGGAGGAAGGAAGGAAGGAAGGAAGGAAGGAGAAAGGAGGAAGGGAGGAAGGAAGGAAGGAAGGGAGGAGGAAGGAAGGAAAGAAGGAAAGAAGGAAGGAAGGGAGGAGAGAGGAAGGAAGGAGAAAGGGAGGAAGGAAGGAAGGAAGGAAGGAAGAAGGAAGGAAGGAAGAAGGAGGAAGGAAGGAAGGAAGGAAGGAAGGAAGGAAGGAAGGAAGGAAGGAAAAGAAAGGAAGGGAGTGAGGAAGGAAGGAAAGAAGGAAAAGAAGGAAGGAAGGGAGGGAGGAGGAAGGAAGGAAGAAAGGGAGGAAGGGAGGAAGGAAGGAAGGAAGGAAGGGAGGGAGGGAGGGAGGAAGGAAGGAAGGAAAGAAGGAAGGAAGGAAGGAAGGAGGGAGTGAGGGAAGGAGGAAGGGAGGGAGGAGGAAGGAAGGAAGGAAAGAAGGAAGGAAGGGAGGGAGGGAGGGGAAGGAGGAAGGGAGGGAGGAGGAAGGATGGAAGGAAGGGAAGTAGGGAGGAGGGAAGGGTGGGAGGGAAGAGGAAGAGAGGAGATAGGAAGGAGGGGAGGAGGGAGGGAGGGTGGGAGGGAGGAGGGAGGAGAGAGGGAGGAGCAGATCAGCAGCAGGAAATGAATGATCTCAGCGTCCAGGTGAGCTCCCGGTCCTGCTGTGACAGCATCCATTTTCCTGCTGTCCTTGAGCTGGGGCCCTTCCAAGTCCTGGAAGCCCATAAAGGCTGACCCTGACCCTCACGCGTCTTCTGTGGCCGTGGGAAAGATGCGGCCCGCAGAAAGCCCTTATTACCGGCCTTTATCAGGCTGCGTGAGGCAGGGGTTCCCTCTCCTCAAAATCTAACCAGATCCACCTTAGGAATTAGACTCCTGTGGGCAGGCAGAGGCTGAACTCTCATGCCTCTGCTGCAGAGCGTGAGGTGACGCCCTTTGACCTGGACATGGTGGTGGCCGGCCGAGGCCCAGTGGGCACAGTGCCGCGTGGCTCGTCCATCCTTCTTTCTCATTGAGGTAAAGGTGTGGGGGAAATCCACGTCAAAATTTAAAATGTGTTCTTTTGAGTTCTCTTTCTCTGCCTGCTGGACACGGTCCAGGCCCTCGGGTCACCTCACTAATGTTCAGAAATAAAAAGAAGCAGAGTAGAAGGAAATAAAAAAGAATATAAATAAAAAAATAAAATAGAAGCAGAATGATTGTTTTTTGGCCTCACAGTCCCAAGCTCGTTCTAACTTCCTCGATGTGAAGAGTTATAAAAATTCCAGCATCTGCCTCCCGTTCTTTTGTTTTTCTTTGACGCCGTTGTCTCTGTTGACATGGCAGCCCCTGGTCAATATGCCTAATTAATGCCCGTTCGCCCCACTTCCCGGTCTCCGTGCACCATCATTTATAAATCACATTCACAAGACTCATTTGTATTTAACTTTCATTTAGGTGCACGAATGCAAATCAAAGGCATTAACTAATCAGGCCTGAGAATAATTTATAAAGAGAAAGGAAGAGCTTGTCTTTTTCAACATAAAGGCCGCAGAATCGCAGCAGAAATGACCCAAGTGATCCCCACTGGTTTATTCAATAAGGGCCTCTCACACTCCATCTGTGAACATTCGGTCAGTCCTCTGATGGGGGAAGACATTTCTCCAGGTTCATATTAATTTTTTGTGCACATCTGTGAATCCGCCTAACCCCTACCCACATACCACTTCAATTAAAATTAACGGAAGTCAAATCCTTGAGTGGCTTTAATTGCAGTATGTAGATTACACAGTGCTATCTCTAACCACACACACACACACACACACACACACACACACACACACACGTTTGTTCCTTTTGGCCTTTCTCTCAGGAATAATATTTTTTAAAAGCGTCAGGGATTGTGGAAGAATTTTCGTGAGATTGTGTTGACTCCAAAGGCTGCTGAGACCTCACCAGCAGGCAAAAGGCCAATCCAAATTAAAGCCGAAGAACGATGAAGGAGGATTCCAAAGAAAGGCTTTTTCGTTCCATTCAAGGTGCGCGGCGGTGTGCGCTGCCAGGAAGTGGGTCGTGGTGGGCACGCTTTAATGAGCCAGGCATAATTATATGTCAGCTCCATAAACGATGCTGTAAAAGGGGCTTTTTCCTTCTAAGTGGGTTAAATACTGTCCTTCCATCTGCTTCCCCGCAGTCACTGAATTCTCTGCTCGCAGGTGGTGGCTGAAAGACGCTCGGGCCGGGACCTTCTCCCCCAGCCTGTCCTTTGGGCTAGCGTCACCCCATTTCTGTGCCTTTGTTTTCCCTCACACGCGAGCCCTGCATCTCTGTGCTGCTGAGCGCTTCCGGCTCACGAGAATCGGCCCCGTGAACGCTGTGTATTTATTCCGTAAATGAAGGCAGTGGCAGCGTCCAAAGCGGCTGCGTTGTTGGTTGGTTGGTGCAGCAGCTCCTCCAGGCCCACCTTCTCGCTCCCTTCGCACAAGCAACAAGTAAATTTACTCTGTCCATTAAGCCCCAACTCAGCGCTGCCACGAGGCATCAGAGTTTTTATCTGAAAGAAGCAATTATGGTGTCTCGAATAATAAGCCAAGATGAATAGAACTGGCCACTGATACAGAAAATGAGAAGGGGGCAGGAGTCGAGGACAGCTCAGAAACGCCGCCAGGAAAAGGCAACTGTGGCTTTAAGAAGGCGGCTGCGCTTTTTATTTTACTACTTTATAGCTTCACAACTACTTGGACAAATACAAAACAAGAATTACAGTGCGCCGTAAGTTATTTTAATATCCTGTAGTGGTGCATACTTCCAAAGAAATCCCAAGGCTATTATTACAGTTCTCTGTTTGTGTGAAAATGTCAAGTTGTTTCGAGTGACTACATACTCTAAATTATATATAACTGTTACTTTATAGCTAATAGGCACTAAAATTACTTTAAAACAGAAATGTAAAGTTATATTTTCATCCTTTTTGACAGATAATAAAGCTTATTTATGAGATACAATTTTTCAAGCATTAAAACATCTCATGTTTACAAAAACATTAAACAACATGATTCCGTGATACTTGCAGGAGTGGGAGGAAAGCGAAGCCAGTGTGAAGATATTTGCCCCTTCTGTGACTTCTTTTTGGCCCAACTGTCATAGCTGCAGTTGGGGAAGTTAGAGGTTTAAGTACTTTTCTAATGAAAACGGATTTAAGTTCAGTGAGAGGCCAGTGGCCTGCGCCCTCCCTGGCACCACACTCTGTGGGCACCCGGTGTGTGGGTGGGCATCTGATGCCAAACGCTGCCACTCCAGGTCAGGGACACGTTCACCGGAGGAGCCCCTGGCTGGTTTGTTTTGTGCATAGACAAAGTTTCTGCTCTGCTCTCACTTACCCTCGGTGCTGGGAACGGTGCCGGCTTCTGCTCTTTCCTCCCCTCAGCCTAGAGGCAAGCACAGGAGTCGGGGGCTGGAGTTCAGGCACAGAGCCCTCGCCTGTCGCAGAGAGGCAGAAGAAGAGAAACCCAACCCACCCTTGTTAAATGAGAGTAAGGTGCCATCACTGATTTCTAGAAGGTTCCAGTCGTGGGTAAGGAGGGACTCCGGTGAGGTCTGATATTGGGCAGCTTGGCTTGTGGAAACTAAAGGCGGGTGTCCCTGAGATGCCCACAGCCAGCACCGGCCCTGAGGAAGCAGTTCCCAACCTTGGTGCCACCTGTCACGCGCGGGGACCTGGCTGGGTGTCCGTCATCCAATCGGGGCCTCCACACCTGCCCCATCCCTCCTGCCAACTCTGCCCCTGGGCCGCCCAGACGCCACAGCCGCCCAGATTTGGGGTCCCTGTGGGGGGTTCAGTAGGAGGCGACACCCCGCCAGGCGGGGACCAAATGTTCCCGTGTATTTTAAAGCCTGATCAGACCCACAGACTGCCCGTGCTCCCGGGGCCTCATTCACTATTGATCCAGCTCTGGGGAGGAGAAGGAATGGATGAAGAGGGGAGAAAAGGACATGCCTGAAGAGAAACATGCAGGAAGGCTCGGCCATGCCTCCACGGCTGCCCAGAACACAACGGTGTGTGCATGCATGCACGCGTGTATGCACATGCGTGTGCTTGTGTGCTCATGTGTGTGAGCACATGTGTGTGCACGTGGGGCAGGGGCCATGTCTGCCCAGGGTCGCTGTGCAAGTAGGTCAGCAGGACTTGCCCACACCAGGACTCCTGGACTCTGGCCACACAGTCCTGTGAGCACTGCGCCCGAGCTCTGGCTGTGCCAGAGTCTGGGACTAGGGGACGTCACTGCTCTGCCTGGTTTGGGGTCACGTGAGCGATGGTGTCTGTCCCTGGGTCCGGTCGGCAGGAGATTTATTGCGGGTCTGCGAGAGCCTTCTTGGCAGATCAATGGATTCCGTGTCCCGAGACTTTCAAGAGAAAGTGCAGCTGTGTCTGGAGCTGAGGTAACGCCGTTCGATTCTTTATTGACTGGATTAAAAAGGGGCCCTGATTGGCGGCTCGTGAGAGCTTCAGGAGCAGGTGCTGAACCAGTCCCCGAGAAGGCAACACCGAGAGAATAGGACATCGCCACGGGGCACCCCAGAGTGTCTGCTGTCCACGCCACCACCTGCCTCAGAGCCCACAGGACACTTGTCCCTGACCCACTGACTCAGGGTGTTCTCTGTCCAGACAGAGGCCCCACTGCAAACTCGCAGGGTCTGTTCCATGGAGCCCCAGAGAAACCAACTCTCCTGAGCTCATCCAGCTTGAGACCAGTAGCCGCCCCCACCCCCACCTAGCCCACCCTCCCAACCCGGGCCTTGCGCATGGCCTGACAAAGTTAGGAGGTGCCAGGGGTCAGAACTGTTGCCATGAGGGAAAACTGTGTCTTTGACCCAGACCTGGCAGGGGTGTCCTGACTTCTGTTGAAAGGCAGAATGAGCCGGTCAGAAACCAGGGCCCCGAGGAAAGATCCACAGGACCAGGCTTCTGTCTCATAGTGGCCCCTCACCCAACTACCCAACCCCACTCTTGCTCTTGCCGAAGGAGCCCACCCGGGCAGAGACTCGTCCCCTTAGTGGCCCCTCCACTGCCTCAGTGACCCCGTTGTTAGTTTATCAGCTTTGTGAAATGACCAGCTCAATTTACAGCAATAATCGCCCAGGACAGCAGAGACAACGTCTCCCTCAGCCGCACAGGGCAGAGTTCAGCTGAAAGACTGGGGTGGGGGCCTCAGCGCAGTAGCCCCGTGGGGACCTTTCAGGGCAGTCTGCTGCATTCGCATTCATGAAGCATGGACCTTTCAAGTCCATCAAATCTCAGCAGAACAAATGTCCGCTATGAGGGCAGATCAAGGTCTGCAAAGTCGAGGCCCAGGGCAGTGCCAGGAGTGGGGTGCATTGGAAACCGTATGCCAGAGAGGCCTCCCTGGGGGCTGCTGGCGCTGGGCAGCAGAGCTCACCCTGAGAGCTGGACACATCCATTCCCAAACTCTGCCCACACACCAGGAAGCAGAAGTGGCTACAACAGGAAATCGGGCCCTCGGGAAGGAAAGGCCACGGCTGCGGTGCTTTCAGAGGGCCCACGATCCGCAGAGTCTGGACTGCCGCCGAGAAGGCAGAGCAGTGACGTCCCCTGGTCCCAGATGCTGGCACAGCCAGAGCTCCGGGCGCAGTGCTCACAGGCCTGTGTGGCCAGAGTCCTAGAAGGCGGTTGGCCCAGGGCTTGAGCCAATGACCAGCTCGAAATGGGAAACAGCTGTGAAGGTTCGGAGAATCGTGCCTGCCGAGCGCCGTGCTGGGCAGCCGCTGGACCCTCGCCGGGGCTGGACAAGCCAGCTTTGTGAGGATCTCGGTCACTGTTGCTGGCAGGCCTAGAGCCCCGTGTGGCTGCCTGGAGGAACCGATTTTCCTTTGTGGGAAAATGAAATGGGGAGCCCCAGAGAGCTGCAGGGTCTGGCGGGCCGAGATTGACATGAACACGGTGAGCCTGGGCCCAGCTCGCTTGGACAGTCTGGGGAAAGAATGCAACAGGCTGGAAGGAAACGAATTTATCGACAGTGTGGTGGTAAGCCTCGGAGCATGCTCTTGTTGGAGAAATCCATACATGTGTGTCATACAGGGTCTATGCATGTGTGTCTTACAATGTCCATGCATGCGTCATTCAGGGCCATACACATATGTCAGACAGGTCCACACATGTGTGTCAGACAGGGCCCATACACGTGTGTCAGACAGGGGCCATACACATGTGTCATAAGAGTCCCTACATGTGTGTCATACAGGTCCCTACATGGGTGTCATACAGGGTCCATACTCATGTGTCATACAGGGTTCATACACATGTGTCATAAGGATCTATACATGTGTGTCATACAGAGTCCATATGCATGTCATGCAGAGTCCATCCACGTGTGTCGTACAGGGTCCATATGCATGTGTCATACAGGAGGGGCAGCACACTGGTGCTGGGCCAGGAGGGCAGCTGCATCCTTCCTAAGGAGCTGTTCCTGTTTCCAGGAAATGTCCCTGCAGCACACATGCCCAAGTGAACATGCAGTATGTGAGTACATTCAGCAGCACACACATACTGACATGCATGAACATGTGACCACGGACAGATGTGCACACACATGAACTCAATGGCTGGCACGTGTGCAGATATGCACACACGAACATGATCTCACAAAGCAAGGCCCATGCTTAGACACACATGCACACATGCCCATACTTAGCTACACATGCAGACACGTGCCTACCTTTAGACACACATGCACACACAAATATGCATATGTATGAGAAAGCACAGATAAGCATGTGGGTGTAGCACACTCAATTGCATTTGTACATCATTTGTGTGCTCACATGTGTGTCCCCCTGTGATATCATCTCCCTGTTCAGCGTGTGTGCACATGCGCCTCTCATTAAATCATTTGTGTTCACACATGCATGTACGTGTGCTCCCTCATGTTATTGTCTGTGTTCACATGCAGCTCACGGCAAGAACACATGCACACATACATGCACACATATATGCACACATATGCATGCATGCACACATACATGCACACACATACACATGCATACATGTGTACAACATGAACACACGCACATACACATGCACACACATACACATGCACACCCGCATATACACACACACACATACATCGTCCGTAGGGGTCTGTGCTGTTTCCAGGAGGTCTTTCCTCAGTTCTGGCTCTCGGCTTCACACCTGTACCCTCAGCTGGTTGAGTCCCACTGGACTTGTTGCCCAATTCTGGCCTGAACACTCGGGTCTAAGCGTGTCTAAGTGGTGACCCGGGACAGCTGGTGCTCAGGGAAGCCTGAGGGCTGCTCTGGAGACGGCCCTCTCTGCTCTGCTGCTCGAGGTGGACACTGGCCGTACTCTCTGCACAGCACCAGGCTCTGGCCTCTGATGAGGAGGGTCCCGTTGACTCTCCTGCTTCCTCTTCCGTTCCCTCTCCTGTTCCTGCTCCCGTTTCCTGCTCCCATTTCCTCTTCCGTTCCTGCTCCCTTTTCCTCTCCCATTTCCTCTCCCCGTTCCTGCCCCCTTTTCCTCTCCCGTTTCTTCTCCCTACTTCCTCTCCCATTCCCTCGCCTGTCTCTGCTCAAGTTTCTGCTCCGGCGACAGCTCTTGTCTGCTCTGAGATCCCAAAGACAGGTCCAGTGGCAACACTGCTTCCAGACCATCCCACGACCCTCCTGAGTACAGGCGTGTGCTCCCTGAAGGCAGAGGGAAGTGGGGTACCGGAGCCCAAAGTGCGGCTCTGTCTCCAGGAAGCGCTCGGCCCTCGGTGATTCCGCCAGGTCACCACCACGGCTGCCACCAGGCCAAGCACACGGCCCTGGAAGTGGCCCTTTGGTTAGGTGACAACTTCTGAGATAGTGAAAGCCCCCTAAAGCAGAGAAGGACGGGGTCAGATTCAAGAGAAAGAAATAGTTTTCTAAGTTGTTTCTGCGAATTTCTTTAAGAGACAAATCACTGTGCCTTGGGGAAAGACTCTGTCCCTGCCAGACTCCCGGAGAGCCTAAACACACAGAGCCCACGAGAAGCCCTTTGCCGAGGACAGGCTGGGAGGCCGGCACCGGGGCTGACCCTGGCAGGGACCTGTGTGCTGGGCTCCTCTGACGAACTCGGGCGCACACCCTGGGTCCCAGTGCCCACCCACATCACTGTGTCTTGCTCTCAGGGGTCGGCCTGACTTTCTCTCGGATTCCTCTATGCCTGTCTCCTGGCCCCTAGTGAGAGCTAAACAAAGACAGATTCATGAAGCAGGAGATGTGTGTCAGCACCCAGGTAATGCAGCACCGGCCTTTCAGGACATGTTAAACATGTATGAATCCAAGCATACATTCATCATTGTGAAAACAGAGGTTTTCACAATGAAGTTACAAATAGCTGCAATGAGAGAAAAAGACTCGCTCACTCCACACGCTGCTTCCAGGACTTATCACATTAGCCCAAAAGCAGACCCGCGCTGGAGAGCCCGGCCAGCCCAACGGGGGCATCTCTGCTCTTGTTCTGTGTGATGGCACTTTCCCTCGAGATGAAGCATGCACGCATTCTCGTGAGCATTAGCGGCATGTAAATAGATGGCAAAGTCGTCAAATATGAAACCCTAATGGTGCTAAGACCCTCGGTTTTCCAAGAGAAGTGAGAGATGTGAGTATACTGGCTCGGCGGGCGTGAGACCGGGGGCGGCTCACCCCAGCCTGCCCTGGTCCTCTTAGGAGCCGCCATAGACACTCAGGTTGTGGCCCTGAGCTCTGAAAAGCTGGTGGACTCCATGGCCAGGCCTGGCCGTACACCCTCTCCCCCCTCTCCGCTTGTCTCTTCCCCCATGAAGCTTCAGGCCATCATGAGCAAGACTGAGGAGGTGTGAGAGGGGTGGGACAGAGCTGCCCGTGCTGGACCCTGTTCTGACCCAGCACTTTCCTCTGAAACCACAAAGGCGACTGGAACACGGCGCCAGCAGGAGCTTCAACCCTGCCAGGCTCTCACTGAGGTGCCAGGGGGCAGCCTCAGCTGCGGGGCCCGGACCTGCACGCGCTCACTGTGGGCCGCCGTGCTGACACCACGTCTCAGGACATCCCGTGGGCGCGTCAGCTCAGGGAGTCTGACAGACACCTGTGGGTCTTGTCCCCACATGTCACCCCCGAGCTCAGAGAACCTCAGACAATCTCATGAGACATCCCTAGACCCAGGTGGGCCCTAAGGGGGGACTCGAGCTATTCAGCCCCCCCACCTCGCTCTCCCCCCTTCTCCCCGCCATCGCTTCCTTTCTCTTCTCTCCCTCCTCCTCTCTGCCCCTCGCCAGCTTTCTTTCCTCCTCTCCACTTTCCATCTCTCTCCCTCCCTCGCTTCCTCTTTCTCGTTCCCTCTCTTTGTCTCTCCATTTTCCATCTCTCTCCCTCCCTCGCTTCCTTTCTCTTCTTCCCTCTTTTTCCTCTTTCTCTCTCTCTCTTTCTCTCCCTCCCCTCTCCCTCTCTCTGTTCCCTCTGTCTTCCGTCTCACTCTCTCTGGCTTTCCCCAAGTGTCCATTTAGTAAACAACCCAGGGACCCTTGAGCAGGGTGTCGCCATCTCTTTGTGCCTGGCAGACCACACTGAACTTCATTCCTCCTCAAAGGACAGAGAAATTCACCACTGAAGTCATCAGTGTTGGGTAGCTATTAGCTGTGTGGTGACAAGTGATAACGGGCAGTTAGCACTCAGCAGGATTCATGTTCTTCTGTAGGAGAGGGAGTCTGGGGTCCTGCATGCCGGCAGGACAGACTGACAGCAGAGCAGTGACAGAGGCCCTGTGAGCAATTCACACCCTGGCTTAGTAAGTTCTTCCCAGAGGCCTCAGGGGGCCCAGGGTGGGCTGAAGGGTTTTGCCCCGTGTCTCACCTGCAGAGAAAAAACTCCCATTTCAGAAGCAGATGGAGAGAAATGGGTCCTTCAGGCTAAGTCCTCCCTGAGAGGAAGAGGTGGTCTCTGGCCACAAACGCAGAGCATCACACAAGGCGGGACGGGGGTCGCGTTGCTGACCCAAGGCCTCTTCTCTTCCCTACGGAGCAGCTCAATGGCCAGTGCCGAGACTCGGGCTAGCAGAAGAGAGGAAATGCCATAGAAGAGAGAAGACAGAAGCCCACAGTTTCTCTCTTCTATGGACATTGGTGGACGTCCACCAACGCCCACCAAGGCAAAAGAGAAGCCCACGGCATGTCCACCAATGTCCACCAAGGCAGAGAAGTCCACCGCATGCCCACCAAGGCAGTGTCCTGGGAGCAGCTTGACTTTGCCCCTGTCAAATGCTGCTCATTTTTAGTCAACTTATTGGGGCATAGCCTGCATACTGAGAGTCTGAGCTTCCCGAGCCTGAGGGTCCTGTCCAGGGACCTCCGAAAGCCAACCAGGGAGCCCGTCCCGGAAGCAGGTGGCAGAGGACAGCCACGCTTCCCCTGGGTACCTTTTCTCACTGGGGTCCTCACCACCTTTTGGACAAGCTGCCCTGAGAGGGTCCCTTTCAAAGCAATGTGTCACCCGAAGTGTGATTTCTCCTGCTCTCTCACACCACTTTCTGGGTCATGGGCTCTTCTCTGAAGGCATCACTGGGCTAGACACAGAGCTAAGAGCCGCACCAGGAAAGCAAAAGGCACTGCCATGCCAACTACACCAACACAGCTGGCATGGAAGGAGCCAGACGGGGCCTCTTGGGGAGGACCCCCCATGGCCACGAGCCCCACCAACAAGCAGGGTGTGTGACCCTTTGGCTGAGAGCAGGTGTGGGGGCTGAGTCGGGCTCTGAGCCACTGCCCAGCCCGCCCTGCCCAGAGTCCCACAGGACAAAGGCAGCTGGTGGCATCCCCAGGCCGGGCCTCAAGTCCTCATGCAAATATTTATAAACTGGAAGGCTCCGAGCTTAGCTCGTCGAGGCTATGGACACTAATTGCTTCCCCAGTTGCAATAAACTACTTTGGAGGTAAAATTATTTTTCTTTTTCATAAAAAAAATCTTGCTACAAACTCTGTAGAATTTGTTTCCCACTGAAGGTCTGATCAGGCGACCTCTAGATATGTAAAAAATTGCCCTTTTCACAGCTGATAAAATACAAATTAATCCTGGGAGGATTCAATGTGTGACTATTTATCATGTTCAGATCTGTACCTACCACGGCAACTAGCACTCCTTCCCCTAGCCTGGAAGAAACAACAGCTTTGCTTTAGGAGCTGGAAACATGAGCCAGGTCAGCCCTGCCCCCAGGCCTCGACCCGACTGTGATGCGTCTCCGGTCAAGCGTGCGGAATCTACTGCCCGTCAGGGCTGCCAACGTGCCTCTGCAGCGAGTCGGGCAGCACTTCCAGAACCAATTTGGATTCCAACAGCTTTTAACTGAAGTGTCTTCAGGGTATGAAATAATGTTATTTGTACACAACTGCAAGTTCTGCTTATTATGAGAAATGAAAACAGTTTAAAAACTAAAGGAACATTTGTCTTTGTGCTCACAGTTCATTGTGTTAGTCTAACCTTCATGCTTAACCTCCCCGCCGTTTGTAAACTTGCCTTTCGTCTATTTTTTGTACACATGCAGACTCAACTCTCTGACACTCAGCTCCTTTGGCCCATTTTCAATTTTCTAAGGAAGGTTTGGGAGAGCCGCTCTTCATGACTCCCTTCGGAAACCTGCAAGACGAGGCCCCGCACCGGGCAGCCTTTGAATTCCCGTCACTTCTTTTTCCCCAGTGTCGGAAACCAGCGCCCCCTTGCCCTTACCCCCCCGGACTTACCACATTCCCTTCACTTTTCCCAATTGGAAGCAAAACATCTGAAGCCAGAGTGACCAATCCACAGAGTCACCCAGAAGCTCCATTTCAACCCCTGGCCCGAGCGTGGCTTCTTTCTTGCCACCAGGGACCCTCCCTCCAAGCTGCGTCTAACAACAAAAGGACCCTCATCGTCTTCTTCACTCTCGAAGCCTCCTACTTGTCTGAGGTTTTGCCTCTGACGGGCTGGCGCCCCGCTCCAGGACGCTCTTGAGCTGAGCTCTCCTGCTTCCTGCTGAGGCTTCCGCTGGGTGAGGTAGCAGCGTTCCGAGGGGGAGCCGCAGCCGTGGCTCTGTGAGCCTCGTCCGTCCCGTCATGGCGGCGACTCCTCCTGACAGACAGCAGACGCACATCTGCATAAGGAGGAATAAGTGACTGCGGGGTCAGACACTCTCTGTTTAATGGCGCTGCCAGTCACACATTCTGAATTGTTTAAATATGAGTCTACCACTTCCACAATCATCATCTCGCTGCTCCCACTTCTCATACCCACAGCCAGGAAACTGACACGTAATTACACACTTGCTGATGGCGTCGCCAGCGTGATAATTAAAACTGCCACCCGAGGGCTGCCGTGGCCGCTCTCCGGTGGAGAAGCTCCCTGGCTCGGAACGCCACCTCCTCGCAGGTGGACCCGGCCCGGCACTGGGGAGACCGGCCAGCCCGCGCACTTCATTTGTGGCATCTCACACAAATGAAGAAAATCTATTACCAATCCAATAAAGTGAAATGCGGACACTGACCCCCAGGTTAAACTGTCTGCCTGGACGCTGGGGTGGGGCTATTGTTCTTTTTCCCCTCACCCCTCTTTTTTGCTGTATTTACCAAGAAGATGAGCAAACCGTCCCCGCTTCAGAGAGTGACTTCCTTTGCAACTGCTGACGGGAGCCGAGGAGTGCTAGCCAGTGGCTGCTGGACTCTGAGAGGGCCCTGAGGAAGAGAGGAGGCCAGCTGGCGGGTGGGAGGACAGAATCGCCGGTCGGAGCACTGAGCAGAGGGGAACGGGCAGCTGTGCACCTCGTCGCAGAAGGGCAGAAGCAGCCACGTCACGGGGTGGGCAGGAGTGCCGGAGTGGGGCACCACCAGGAGCACAAGCAGAGCTGCGGGGACCACACTGGCTCCTGGGAAAGGGGATCAGCACTGGAGCTGCCGGAACCAAGTGACGCCTGGGTGCTCACAGACGCCAACAGGGCAGCTTGGCAGAGCATGAAGCAACTTTACTCGGCTCAGAAACGAGCTCTCTTCATCGGCATGACCCTGGGCCTGTGGATTGTCCACCTTTCAAAATACCTCCCAGACTGAGTCAGTGGGACCTTGAGGAAAGTCCCTCCGCGGCGGCACCCACCACCCTGAGCACTGGGCTGGGACTCACAGTCCCAGGCCGGACACTCAGTGAAAAGACCGGAAACCCTGGACACAGGACACTTGGGCCATGACCCACCACAGCCAGGCCTCACAAAGGACACTGGGTCCACCCCTCATTGTCCCTTGAATCCTGCTGTGAGGCTGCCACCGAGGGGCCACACAGGGCGAGCCATGTGGGGGACACCAGCCAGACGGGAAGGGCCGAGCAAGTCCCTCCAGGTTCCTTTTTACCCACCTGCAATTCTGAGTAACAGAAAACCAGCACCCGGCTAAGACAGACCAGGGAAGGGGCCCTGCAGGGGCTTCCAGAGAAAACCATGTTTCTGCACAACCTCGCTCTGGACAGATGGACCCTGGGAGTCACTGTGTGGGCATTTATGGGTGTGGTGCTGCTGGGCACTGCCCCTGCCCGAGGAAGGCCCAGCTCCTGCTACTGCACTCATGGCCGACTGCCCTGTCCACAGGAGAGCAGCAAGCTACCACCGGCAAGAACACGGGTTGGCAGAGCGGGGCCGGCCAGGGAGGCGAGTTTCTCCTGGCGAGGGGCTCCGTGGGAGAAAGACGGTTTGGATAAAGCAAATAAATCCATCCTGTGGTCACTTTCCACCCAAGAAGAGCAAAAGGTTTGGTTCATGCCAAAATTATGTCTATGTCACAACAAAGGTCTGAGGACTTCAGTCATGACAAGGTCTGAGGACTTGTGTCACGACATAGGTCTTGACATGGGTCTGAGGGATTGTGTTGAGACATGGGCCTGAGGGATTAAGTCACCACATGGGTCTTATGGCCACTTTCTTCAGAACCACCCACCTGGAAAGGAGCTCCTGGAACAGCCGGCGTTGGCCCTCAGAGGCTCGCTCTGTCAGACTGACAGAAGGCGGGTGCGGGGCAGAGGGCACCCAGGTTCCCTGAGAATCTGCATAGGACAGCAGCGAGAAGCAGAGCGTCCCCCACCCTTTGCAGCCCCAGGAATGGGGGCTGGGGTGGCGGTGCTGAGGGTGTCCCATCCTGGGGCCCAATGGTGGGGCAGTGCCCGACTGCATGGCACAGCAGTCCCCCAGGATACGGCAGACCCATGACACCCTGAAATTGCTCCCCCACATGTCTCCCGTGTCCCGTGAGGGTCGCAGGGCACCAGCGTGCCTAGCTCAGACCTAGCAGTGTCTCAGGGGACCCAGCTCTGATGCAGCACCCGGATATTAGCCAGGCTGAGAAGATCAGCTGCCGTCTCTCTTCAGACCCAGTCAGCGCTGGGCCTCGGAGTAGCCTGCTGAGAACGGGCTCCTCAGCCTTCAGACTCAAGTGCCTGGTGAGCCCCTGAGCTGGCCAACTGATGAGCAATTTGGCCATGTCCGAAGGGGCTGGAAGAGTCTCCTTTGGCCTCTCATCACGGGGCTTGATCAGGAGAAAGGCCGTGATGAACTTTTTTTGTTTTTTCAGTTTTCATTGGTTTGTTTGGTTGGTCGATTGGTTGGTTTTTTGAGCCATACCTGGCTGTGCTCAGGAATTACTACTGGAGTGCTCAGGGGACAGTATGGGACCCCATGGATGGAACCAGGGTTGGAAACATGCAAGACAAACGCCCCTGACCCGCTGTCATCACTCCAGCCTGCGTGACCCTAGCCCCGCTGTGGGAGCACTGAAGCCCCCCAGTCCTTCGGAACGCTTCATAATGTGCAAACTATTTCCAGCGGCTTCTCCAGGAGTTCACAGCTGGGTCATACAAACAGGAAGCAGAACCCCCACCCGCCTCTCCCCCCACCTTCTCGCCCGCGTGTGGAATACTGATGTCAGCCTAAGCTGCCTTGCAGGCTGGTGGAGGTGGTTCAAATGAGCTAATATGTCTGCAAGATATGCTAATTTGCAAAGCCGGCTGTAAGCATGCGTACAATCTCCACTTTGGAGAATTCATCCAGAAAGCTCTTGAAAGCCATGTAGATCGAGAACTCTTTCCGGCAAAGGCCGAGAAGTGGCGGATGAAGCAGTTGCCTGTGGGTGGGGCCTGTTGCAGTCTCCACCCCTTAACTGGCAGCCAACAGCTTCCCACACTTGCCTCTGCCTTGCCCAGCTCAGCTTCCTTCCTGTCCACGCTGAGTAAAGCATGGTGTCCAGTAGTGAGCAGAGCACCTGTGCCTGAGGTGGTTAGCGTCACCCCCTGTGTATGACGGGGTGGTTAGCGCCCATGTGCACTGTGTGCGAGGAGACGATTAGGGGCCGTGTGCACTGTGTGTGAGGAGATGGTTAGGGGGCCGAGTGCACTGTGTGTGAGGAGATGGTTAGGGGCCGAGTGCACTGTGTGAGGAGATGGTTAGGGGCTGAGTACACTAAGTGCGAGGAGATGGTTAGGGGGCCGAGTGCACTGTGTGTGAGGAGATGGTTAGGGGGGCGTGTGCACTGTGTGCGAGGAGATGGTTAGGGGCCGTGTGCACTATGTGTCAGGAGATGGTTAGGGGCCATGTGCACTGTGTGTGAGGAGACGGTTAGGGGCCGAGTGCACTGTGTGTGAGGAGATGGTTAGGGGCTGTGTGCATTGTTGTGAGGAGATGCTTAGGGGCCGTGTGCACTGTGTGAGGAGCTGGTTAGGGGCTGTGTGCACCTATGTGAGGGGGTTTAGGGTCGTGCACCTGTGTGTGAGGCAATGGTTAGGGCCTGCGTGCACCTGTGTGTGAGGAGATGGTAGAAGCCGTGTGCAGAGTCTGTGAGGAGATGGTTAGGATCTATGTGCACCTATATGTGAGGGAGATTGTCAGGAGCCATGTGCACCTGTGTGAGGAGATGGTTAGGGCTCATGTGCACCTGTGTATGAGGGAGATGGTTAGGGGCATGTGCACTGTGTGTGAGGAGGTGGATATGGGCTGTGTGCGCCTGTGTGAGGAGATGGTTAGGGTCGTGTGCACCTGTGTGAGGAGATGGTTAGGATCTATGTGCACCTATATGAGGAGAGATTGTCAGGAGCCATGTGCACCTGTGTGAGGAGATGGTTAGGGCTCATGTGCACCTGTGTATGAGGAGATGGTTAGAGGCATGTGCACTGTGTGTGAGGAGGTGGATATGGGCTGTGTGCACCTGTGTGAGGAGATGGTTAGGGTCCTGTGCACCTGTGTGAGGAGATGGTTAGGTTCGTGTGCACCTGTGTGAGGAGATGGTTAGGGTCCTGTGCACCTATGTGAGGAGATGGTTAGGGTCGTGTGCACCTGTGTGAGGAGATGGTTAGGGGCTGTGTGCACCTGTGTGAGGAGATGGTTAGGGGCCATGGCCATGCACACCTATGTGAGGAGATGGTTGGGGCTGTGTGCACCTGTGTGAAGAGAAGGTTAGGGGCTGTGTGTACCTGTGTGAGGAGATGGTTGGGGGCTGTGTGCACCTGTGTGAGGAGATGGTTAGGGGCTGTGTGCACTTGTGTGAGGGGAGGTTAGGCCTGTCTGTACCTGTGTGTGAAGAGATGTTTAGGGCCACAGGTGAACATGGGGCTTTAGCTCCAGACCCTGTGCAATGAGGCGTCCTGCCCAAATTGCTGCCTATTCTCCGTCCAGAAGTATCATGACCCATCATAAGCAGAGATTATAAACAACCATCTGCTTGGAGCCGCCGGCCTCCTTGTTGGGGAGGAACCATCCATGAAACTTCCGTCACAGGCAGTCAGGAGCCACTGTCAGCTGCCTTCTCCTCAGTTCAGTCACTGCAATGAAGGCCGCGTCACCCAGGGATGTGTCATCTGCAAGGCTGCTGTGACGGGAACAGGAGCCAACGTCAAGGACTGCCCCGTGAAAACTCCAGTGGACTGCGACCAAAGCAAGTGCGTGAAAGAGGCAATCGTGGGGACTGAGCGGCCGATGGAGAGCTGAGCACGTCCGCGCCCTCTGGCCCTCGGCTGCTGTGTGAGCTGGGCCTGCCAATTTCATTTCCAACAAAGAAGCGCTCCCAAAGTTACATGGAAGACTTTTGGGGTTGCCCCAAAATCTGCATCAGATGAATTCCAGGGGAACAAACCCACCTTGTGCCCAGACCTGTGCTTTGGGCTTTGAAGCCCTGTGACCCAAAGCTGAGTCGTCAGGAAGCGCCCCAAGGCGCAGTGCGTGATCGGCAACACACATGTCAGATATTTGGGCATTTTGACACTCGTGGAGGTTTCCACGGGCAGAACCAGGAGCCACTGCCCAGCCCCAACAAGCTCCTGTCCACACTGCTCTATGTGCAAACCCTCATGGGCCTGATGGAGACTATGAGCCTTGGTCGTCAGTGCACTCAACAGGACTGAGTTACCCGGGTCCACACCACTCTGTTGGCTCTGTTCCCTGAGATAGCACGCGTGTGAGGAAGCCCCGGCTCTGAACCCAGATGCTCACGGCGACGATACATCAGCAAACCACATTGTCAGCTGCTGCTGAGGACACAAGTATCTGTGAAGAGCCATGCAGTGGCCTCAGAGACACATGCCAGCACTAGCTGAGGAGAAGGAGGGAACAGCAAGTCCGGCCCCTGCCACCAGAGACCCAGAGACCCTCCGTCACCTCCCACTCAGACCCCAAGAGCCCTACAGCCAGGAACGGGTCTTCGTGAGGATCCGATTGACCCACTGAGGACAGGAACGCAGTTTCTCCTGGTAGCCTGAGTGAAGAGGCGTCTCCTTTGTCTCAGAGGTTCCTCACAAATCCACAGCGCTTTCTAAATCCGAAATCCCAGCACTTCCTGCAGGCAAGCCAGTATCAACTGACTGACTGGGACTTCCCTTCCCTAGCATGTTGCGCAGGGGCTGGGGACACGCGGGCCACTGGCTGCTCATTGGAACTGCACGGCACCACGACTGGGCCCATCCGGCAACCTACCGGGCTCCGTGCATGGTGGAAAGTGGATCTGGTGAAATGCATGTTGTGGGTGGCCTTGGCTGAGCCCAACAGAAATAGTAAAAGGGTTCAATGACCTCTGACCCAACATGGAGACAGTGAAGGGGCATGTCACGGCTCACGAAGGGCAACTGACGGAGGCCTGGACATCACCACAGCCAGCAAGGACACAGATCACAGAGGCCACGGTATGTGCAGGGCTGACGCAGTGGACAGCTGCTACCAGGACAGGCAGCAGGGGAAGGAGCCAGGGAAGGAGGGAGGCAGATGTAGCTCTCGGAAATGGCAGAGGCCTGGGGGGGCCCCGAGGGGTCTGGACTAAGAGCAAGCCCCCAGGGTTGGGGAGGCCCCGAGGGATCTGGACCCAGAGTGGGAGACCCCCAGGCCTGGGGAGGCCCAGAGAGGTCTGGACCAAGAGCAAAGCCCCCCAGGGCTGGGGAGGCCCCAGAGAGGTCTGGACCGAGAGCGGAGACCCCCAGGGCTGGGAGGCCCCGAGGGGTCTGGACCAAGAGCAGAGACCCCCAGTGGCTCGGGGAAGGGAAACGTTTCCAAAGCATAAGAAGGCGACATCCAGGCAGGAAACAGGAGAGTCTGGGGGCACCACCTAGAGGCAGAGGAAGTGGCTGGATCTGAGCTCAGTGAGGCCCTCAGACAGGACCCAGAGAGGGCAAGCAGAGGGTCTCCGGGGCTGACTGGAAGCAGCAAGCTGTGGGTTCTCAGGGCTGGCCAGAGCGGAGGCGCCGACACAGTCACAGCCAGCAGCAGCGTAGACTCTCCACGGGATGGGGAGTCTGGAGGCTGAGAAGGCCTTTGTGCCTTCAGAGGATGGTTGGGGTCCAGCCCCCAGAATGGGTTGCAGAGATTTGAGACCATCCACCCATTTTCCAGCCAAGCATTTTCCCAGCATTCACACAACCTCGCCGTCAGGGGTCTGGGCACCTCTGGGTTCATGGCAGTATGGCCAAATTCTGGGGACAACTGATGTGCCCATGATGGACAAGGAAGGAAGGAAGGAAGGAAGGAAGGAAGGAAGGAAGGAAGGAAGGAAGGAAGGAAGGAAGGAAGGAAGGAAGGAAGGAAGGAAGGAAGGAAGGAAGGAAGGAAGGAAGGAAGGAAGGAAGGAAGGAAGGAAGGAAGGAAGGAAGGAAGGAAGGAAGGAAGGAAGGAAGGAAGGAAGGAAGGAAGGAAGGAAGCAAGGAAGGAAGCAAGGAAGGAAGGAAGGAGGGAGGGAGGGGAGGGAGGGAGGGAAGGGAAGCAAGGTAGGAAGGAAGGAGGGAGGGAGGAGGGAGGGGAGGGGAGGGGGGAGGGAGGGAAGGAAGAAAGGTGGGAGGAAGGAGGGAATCAGCAGTGATGTCTTCCCTGAGCCGCGCCTGCCCCAGCACGGAGAGCAGTGCACAACGGACCCTTTGCTCCAGGGTCAGTGGGGTTCCTGCCCTGTCATGGACCTGGCCTGCTCCAGTTCCGGCGGCCACTCTCGGAAGCCCAAGCGTGGTGAGGGCAGATGATTTCCTTTGTCCTTTCAACCCCCACCCGTGGGTGGTGCTCAGGACATTTCTTTTGCAGGACGAAAAACAGCCATGATTTCAATCACCATTTTATTGATGATTTGAAGAGGAAATCCATGAATGCAACTCACATATCAATAGATCAAAGAGAGAAATGTGGTGAACAGATGTCAAAAGAGGGTTATGAGATTCAAGTCCTTTTCTGGTTGAAATTGCTTGAAGAAACAGACTAGACCCTCCTTAAATAGGGAGTGCACACAGTCCAGAGGCAACGCAAGTCTGGGCTGGCTTTGGGAGCATCACCAGTGAAATACAGAGATGCTGCCTGGCCTCGCCCTCCCTGAGAGCACTGGCTAAGGGTGCAGATAGCTTCTCTGTCAAGAGGAAAATTAAAGCATATAGATCTTTAATTTTCCTCTTGACAAAGAGAAAAATATAGGTCTTGAGGCAAATCACAGAAACAGCTTGTTTACAAAGGCAGGACTTTCAAATCAAACAGAGGCAAGCTAGGAGAAAGGAGGGCCAGGCCGATAATAGGTACTGATTTTAGTTCCACTCTTGACTGTTACTAGTCACTATAAATTATTAAAATACATGAGTCACAAAAATGACACATGGGGTGGAGAGATGGTTCAAGGGATCCCACCCTAGAGCTCAGCAGCACCCTCTGGTCCCAGCACCCAACCAGACGACCCAGTTGGCCAAGAATCTCCACGAAGTTTCCCTGAAATCCTGACTATGGTTTATGAAGCCCCAAAACACCCCCCCCCCACACACACACACATACACACAATGCCATGATATAAAATGGGATGGGGAGGTGGGACTGAGACATGGCGGAGGGAGCCCCTCGCAATAAAAAACTGCTGGTAAGGGTTTGCATTAGACATGAGGAACCTACTGTGAATCAAGGGCAGTCAGGAAAGCTTAAAAATATATATTTGGAGAAAAACGTTTGTGAATGCATGTAGAAAGAAATTGAAAAATAGTAAGCTGTGTCCAGCACCAAAAGCTGGATAAGAAGAACAGAATAGACCAAGGAGCAGGCAGAAAGGAACTGATAAAAGCATTGATCCAAACTCCGCAAGAGGAAACAGGCCCCTCTGAAAATGCCCAAGGCCTCCTACTAGGCCCACTCGACAGAGCAAATGACTAGGAAGCTTTTTGGTCACGAAACTGCACCTCTAATATCGGTAGTTTCTCTTTCTCTATACACAGGTGCTCAAATGCACTGTGGAGAGACTCCAGCTGTGAGAGCCATGAGAGGGTCAGCTCGTGCCAGATCAGCCCCTGGCCTTGACATAAAGCTCATGGCTCAGCTCCGCATCTTGGCTAGCCTGTTCCGCTCACGAGCACACACTTCCCAATGCCTGTCCCCTTGCTGTCCAGAGGTTCAGTAAAACTGTCCTGCTTCACAAAAAAAAGTGAGATGGGAGTTTTCATCATAAACTTAGAAACATGCAGAAGTGCAATGAGAAACATTCAGCTCCATGAACAACACTGAGAAAAATCAAAGGCCCATTCTTCCATGATAAAAAGGCAGAACCTCACACTTTAAGAGAAAGAGCAAAGAGGAACACTGGAAATGTGGAGCACGGATGCAAAATTGCTCTAAAATGATCATTTGGAAAGAAAAAGTCACCTTCGAAAGAGGAACCACTTCTGAAGCAGCTCTGCCTAGTGATGATCAGATGGCCACACAGCCACGCAGACACATGGCCATGCAGACACGCAGCCACACAGACACGAGGTCATGCAGATACGTGGCCACACAGACACGTGGCCACAGACACGCAGTCACGCAGATACATGGCCACGCAGACACGCAGCCATACAGACACATGGTCACGCTGACACATGGTCACGAAGACACGCGGCCACGCAGACACGTGACCATGCAGACATGCAGCCATGCAGCCATGCAGCAGTGCAACCACACAGCTGGCTCAGTCCTGGCACTGCAAACACCAACAGGAAAATGCTGGGGCTGGAGGGTTATGGCACCGGCTGTGCACAGGGCCCCGGCTCAGCCAGCCCCTATCCGAGGACCGGCAGGCGCCCCCTGAATGCCTCGAGCCACCACAAGGCCCCAGCAGCATTGTGGGACCCTGGAGGTGAATCCACCACCTTGTTGGCTGAGAATCAATGGCAGGAGGTCCCAGACCCCTGAGCTATGTGGGAGACCCCCCAATAAAGAAAAAAGTTCATTATTTCTCCATGGTAATTAAACATTAGCTTGAAAAAGGCAACATGATGCAAATTTTAAATAGGTAATTGCAGGCAACAGAAAAGTCTCCAAACTTTACAAATTGCAAACGGAAATGTTCAGGCTGTGTTGTTGCCTCTTGCCCTGATGGAAGCTTCCAGACGCTGTGTTGGGAGAAAGTGTCACTTCCTCGACTCCTTATGCCAAACATATTTCACGGGACCAAATACTTGTGTGTGTATGTCTTGAGTGTGAGTGTGCAATAGTGTGTGTAAGTACAAGTGTGTATATGCCTGAGTGTGTGTTTGTATGTGTGTTTGTGAGTGTGCTTGAGTGTGTATATGAGTGTATGTTCTTAAGCATATGTGTGTTTAAGTGTATATGTGGATTTGTGTGCTTGAGTGTGTGTGCGTACTTGAGTGTGTGTGCTTAAGTGTGTGTGTGTACATGCGTGTGTGCTCGAGTGCTAAATGTTCACAATTTGCTGTGCTGGGCTTGCTGCTCCCTGTGACCCCATCACCTAAGGACACACAGGCCCTTCCCAGATCTCTTACTTCTGTGGGCTTTGGTTCTGGTTGTGTTGTGATTTTGTTTTGCAGTAGCGGGAGCTTAAGGACCCTCAAAAAGCTTTACTCGGTCCAATTGCTATGAGGGAGACTAGGCTGAGGCTGTGCACGGGCTTCCCTGGACTGACCCTGTAAGATGGACCATATGTGGATCCACAGCTCCGTGTCTGGGTGAGGGTCAGAACCCGCATGCGTGGTGCTGATGAGGGGTCAGTCCCCAGGCCCCCACCCTGCCAGGAGTGATCCTGAGCACAGAGTCAGGATTAAGCCCTGAGCACTGCTGGGTGTGGCCCCAAACCAAAACAAACCCCCCAAAGCTTCATATTTTAATGAATTTGTGATAACTAAAGCAATGTAGATTTTCTTGGTCAACAGGAAAATGATGCCGTGGTTTTTGGTTTGTTTGTTTGATTTTAGTGGGTCCCAAATTCCAGCTGGGACCAAGGAAATCATCTGGGAAAAACATATGTAAGTCTATAAAATACAAATTCACAAGTCAAGCTGGAAAGAAAGAGCAAGTCTAGGGGAGCCAGGGCTGGGGCAGCGAGGGGAAGTCTCGGGTGGAGGTTTCTGGACAGATTCATGTCTTGTTGGACAGACTCACGTCTTATTGGACTTACGTCTTGTTAGACAGTCTCACGTCTTGTTGGACAGTCTCACGTCTTGTTGGACAGACTCATGTCTTGTTGAACAGTCTCATGTCTTGTCAGACAGTCTCACATCTTGTTGGACAGTCTCATGTCTTGTTGGACTTATGTCTTGTTGGACAGTCTCACATCTTGTTAGATAGACTCACGTCTTGTTGGACAGACTCATGTCTTGTTGGACAGAATCATGTCTTGTTGGACAGACTCACGTCTTGTTGGACAGACTCACGTCTTGTTGGACAGACTCACGTCTTGTTGGGCAGACTCATGTCTTGTTGGACAGACTCACATCTTGTTGGAAAGACTCACGTCTTGTTGGACAGACTCATGTCTTGTTGGACAGGCTCACATCTTGTTAGACAGACACATGTCTGTTGGACGTCTCACGTCTTGTTGGACAGACCCACATCTTGTTGGACAGGCTCACATCTTGTTGGACAGACTCACAGCTTGTTAAACAGACTCATGTCGTGTTGGACAGACTCATGTCTTGTTGGACAGTCTCACATCTTGTTAGACTTATGTCTTGTTGGACAGCCTCACGTCTTGTTAGACAGACTTACCTCTTGTTGGACAGTCTCACATCTTGTTAGACAGACTCATGTCATGTTGGACAGACTTACGTCTTGTTGGACAGTCTCACATCTTGTTAGACTTATGTCTTGTTGGACAGCCTCACGTCTTGTTAGACAGACTTACCTCTTGTTGGACAGTCTCACATCTTGTTGGGCAGACTCATGTCTTGTTGGACAGTCTCACGTCTTGTTGGACAGCCTCACGTCTTGTTGGACAGAATCACATCTTGTTGGACACTCTACATCTTGTTAGACAGACTCACATCTTGTTGGATAGACTCGTCTTGTTAGACTCACATCTTGTTTGACAGACTCATGTCTTGTTGGACAGTCTCACATCTTGTTGGATAGGCTCACGTCTTGTTGGACAGACTCACATCTTATTGGACAGACTCACATCTTCTTGGCTTGTCTGGTGGACTGGATCAACCCAGCCTGAACATGATGATGGGACCAGCTGCAGAGCAAAGTACAGCCCCCAAAAAGAGGGGGAGAGATATGGCAGGAGCGAGGGGCCTGGAGCAGGGTCCAGCAGATGTGAGGGTCTCCCCTGGCCCTGGGCAGGCGCGGGAGGCCATGAGTGGGTCCAGCACATATGAGGCACTCCCAGGTCTCAGGTCTCTATAGGTGGGGGCTGGAGGACTGTAACGTGTGGGCTCAGCACTGGAGGTGCAGGAGCGCCACCCCCCCCGCCACCCTCTTGCTGCTTCTTGCACAAGCCTCAATCAGAGCAAAGGTTCCCCCCTGTCACACACTAGTGCAGAAGCAGCCAGCACAGAGCCAGTTTCTCACTACCCGAGCCCTGCGCTGCACCAGCCCAGCGAGCATGAGCTCAGCCCTGGGTTTCTCAGCCAGGGCGGGGTGAGGCTGGAGTCTCTCCCTTTCTCTGTCTCCCTTTCTCAGTCTCTGTCTGTCTCTGTCTGTCTCTCTCTCTCTTTCTGTCTCTCTGTCTCAGTCTCTGTCTCTTTCTCTCTCTCCTTCTTTGTTTTGAAATAACGGAGAAACTGAAAGAAATGCCAACATCTCTGGACTGAGGACTCAGTCTGTAAATTTGTTTCTGATTTCTACATGAAATTAGTTTTCATCAGGAGAGAAATGAAATGCCCAAGATACGTGACCCCAAAAAACCCAGTCCACACGCCCCAGTGGCTCCTTCTGCTGTGCCCGTGGAGCCTGGGCAAGGGCTCAGGGGCAGGAGGCGAGCAGGGAAGGGCAGCAATTCATTGAACATATTTTCTAGCCTTGGCTTCCTTTAATAACGGCCCTGTCTTTCTTTATTCATTAAAAACAACAACGCTAATTTTGAAATACAGAATAAACATTTCCTGGACACTTCCCCAGGATGTGAGCATTCCAGCAGGGCTGCTTAAGGCCAGGAGCGCTGGAAGAGTTGACAATGGAATTTCTAGAAAGAGAGGAAGAGCGGCTTCAAGATGGGCCACTTCCTCATCAACACCCAGAGCTGGGCTCCTTCGCCCACACTTCAACATCTCCCTGGCTATTAGAGATATTCTAAATTTCTGGGCCCCTGTGAAATCCTGCCTACTAGTGCTCTGGCTGGAAGTCGGGCCCCATTTTCACACGCTTCCATGGGCATTTTATGGCCCCCCATCCTGCCCCCCAACTCCCTCCAATACAAATGGACCCCCCACAGTGCCAGGGACAAGGGCCAAGGTCACATTCCGATGCTGGACACATGTCTCGGCGTTTTCCTGCTCAGGATACGTCCCACCCCCTGGGAGAAGGCCCACGGCAAGCACCAGAGCTGTTTACCCCCTGGAATGAGGGGCCCCGAACTTCAAAGGGAACAGTGTAAAATTACCATGGTGGTTCCACCTTGCCCTCCCCCTCATTGGAGCTGTTCCAGGGCAGCTTTCCTGTAGGTGAGGGGGGGCTACTTGGGGTGAGTCACCGGCCCAGCCCTCAGTGGCTTTTTCACAAAAGCTGTCGAATTTCATCACCCAGCACTCAGGAGAAATCGGCCTGGTTCCAACCCCATGTTCTTGCAGAAACGCCGGCCATGTGGTCATTTGCCTGTTTGTGAATTTCCATTATGGATAATTAAAGAACAAAACCCACTTCAGCTCAGGAAGATAAACTACTCCGTATCGAAGGGCTGTAGGTGTTCTTCTTAACAGTGTACACACACAGAGATTAAATTTCAGAGGGAGATTTATTTCGTGCTTTTGTCCCGTTACTCACCAGAGAATTGTGCCATGCAAGTAATCTGATCAGAATAATGCGTGCGGACATATTTCAGAAAACCAATAATTGTGCTCACATCTTGCCTTGCGAGGTGCCAAAATACAGTCCAGAGCCTCTCCCTGCCTTTCCCCCCATTCCTTAATCAGAATGCTGCAATCTGGTCCGTTCGGGGCACAAGCTAGTGAAATCACTATCGGACTTTTCGAGATTTATTGTCATTTGAGATCTATCGCCCTTCTCCTGAATCCAACATTACAATAGTGCTGTACAGACGAGCCCCAGCAAGATTTTATAGCCTTGATATCTTGAGGATTCTTTTTGTCTTCAGCGAGGTGCAGTAGGGTTTGTTTTTTTTTTTATTACGTTATAGAGCAGTTAAGTCCAGCAATAGAAAAATTACTAAAACTGGCTGTATTTAAATTCAGTTCTCTTCCTTCGCCTTTGACTTACCTACATAAAAGGTAATCTTTCAAGACCAGTCCCTAACAGAATCATTGCCTCTTTTGCTTCCCTCAAATCCTGGAGGAATAAACAGTATCTGTAACAAGATCCCTCTCATGGTTTGTTTTTTTATTCGGCTCTGATTTGCAATGATTTTATAACAGACGGCTACTCCCCCCCCAGCCCCCATTATCCCAATCACTGCACCCTGGGATTAAAAACCATTTAAGGTCCAAGCCTTAAACCAACTCCCGCAGGGCTGTAGCTGGAGCATTCTGCATTGCTTCTTTTATCGTCACTGGCTTTTCTTGTTCTGCTGAGAAGCTGGGAAGCTGGTCCCTCATTTTGAAGCGGAAGAGAGACCCTCTTGGAGAAGGCCCCAGTGGGTCTCGGGGTCGAGGGAGGGAAGGGCCAGCAGGAAACAGATCTGTCCTCCAGAGAGTGCTCTGGGGAGGTTTCCTTTACGAGCACGGGCTGGTATCTAGATTGCTTAAGAATAAAGAGATTGAGTTACTGGGAAACACTGCCGAGAAGACTGAGGCTTAGCAGCCTGGCACGGGGCCGGGGGCAGCCCGAGGTCTCAGGCTTTTCAGACAAGTTCCAGAGGATGGATGTTAGAGGGAGGGTCCCAGGGGGCCAGAAGCCCCACTCGGGAAGAGCAACAGCCGCCAGTTCTGCCCACACTGGCTCCCTTCTGACCTCAGTGGGACACAGGGTACAGCTGTCACACCCCCATGCAGGATGTGCACCCGAGACTGGGGGCTGGGCATGAGGATTTGACCTGGACGTCAGCGTGCCTGGCTGTAGCTCTGGGCCTGCATCAGCTCAAAGGGCTCAGTGCACTCAGGGTTTGGCGGGTGACAGGCCTGGTCCCAGTCAGGAGGTTCTAGTCCTAGTGGGCAAGGGGAGCCCTGGGCAATTTTAGGGAGAAGCACATTGGCCCGTAACCTTGTAAAGAACATTCACGTAGCTTGGCAGCAACTGAAATGAGCAGCTCCACAGAGAAAGTGCTGCAAGACTCACCCGTGTTTCTGCTGTTCCGTGTTTCTGCTGTTCCATGTTTCTGCCGTTCCGTGTTTCTGCCCATTCAGTGTTTCAGCCATAGCTGAGCTGGCAGAGAGCGTCATGATCTGTCTGTTGTTTTTGTTTGTTTTGTTTTGAGGCCACACCTGGCAGTGCCCAGGGCTTACTCCTGGCTCTGTGCTCAGGGCTTATCGTGGTGCCGGGATTGAACCTGTCAGCTTCTGCAGGGTCACTGCTTTCACCCGAAGGATCACTGTAGAGGGTGAAATTAAAACTACAAAAACGTTTACTCCCATTACGACCAAAAAAAAAAAAGGCAGACCCTGTCCCAGTGATGGGGTCCCTGAGACTGTTGCCATCTACCCCAAGCATCTGAAAAGAACTTTCATAAACAGCAGGTTCATCCGCAGCAAACACCTACACATGCAGAAGCTCTCAAGATTAATTTGAGTATTAAGGAGCCAGAAACAAGTTAAACAGGTAAACACAAATTCCGAACTCATTAAAAACAGATCGGTAGAAAATCACCTTCATCACGACCAACAGGAACCTAAATATAGAGGCATCACCTGGGGACACCACAGGGCCCTGGCAGGGAAACCCATGCCCCGGACAGGGGAGGCCGCTCAGGCAGGGGACAGTGGAAAGCTCGGGCACATCTTTTGCCAGTTCTCCAAGTGCAGGCAGAGGTGCAGAGCCAACATTTGGTGCCACGGCCAGGCCAGTGTGGGGCGCCTGGTAGAATCTTCTGATAATATCTACCACAAATAATTGCCCACGGTGGGAAACACATTCTGGGGAGGGGCCAAATGCTCTTGGGACATCACACACACACACACACACACACACACACACACACACACACACACACACACACTACGGGTCTCCACTATGCTCCCATATTCCTTTAACAGGTAAAATCACCACCCCAAGACTAGGATTCCCTACACGGTGCCCGCACAGTCCCGGACATGGCGTCCTTCCAGTCCCTTCTGCTCGGCCAAGGGTTGATTAAATCATCTTTGAAACAAAAGCCAAAATCTCTTGCGACTTAGCTTATAAAAGACAAACAAGAGTCTTGCTTTGTATAATAATCATTTCATCTTATACATAAATGAAAACGACTGAACAACCGTGATAAAAATTCATAATGTAGTTGATTTTATGGTTTAGGTGCCCATTACAAACACTTCTATCTCTTACGGCCTCCAAACACACACACACGCCAGTACAAGGCATGAAGGGTGCCCGACACTCCGCCCGCCTTCCCAGACCCTCACCTCAGCACTGGATGCCATTGTCTTGGCGTTGAACCTGAGGTAGGAAGACGAAGTCTCTCAGGGGTTAACGAAATGTTTGTTGGAAGTGAAAAGAAAACAATCATAATTTAAATTCTCCAATTTAACGACTGAACTTAAGAAAAATAAAATGCTCAAAGAAAGAGATGAGAATGCAAGATCTCAATGTTTTTCTTTTTAAAAGGTGAACAATGTGCAAACCCAGACTGCAGTGGCATGATAATTGTGTTGAGTTTGTGTGATTTGAGGGAGCAGAGGCTCCCCGGGTAAGCACTAGAGCAGGTCACTCCCCTGCCGAGACAGGGAAGGAGAGGTCCTCTCTGTGGGGCTCCGTGGGAGATGTGGGGCCCTAGGCTGGGACCCCACATTAGATGAAAGTTCAGATTTCTTGCCTGCCATGCAGGGGTCATCTTCCTTATCCTAGAAACGTGTTTCCAGACCTGTGAAAGGGAATGGAAAGTGGCCTATCTGGGCCCCTCCCTGCAAGAGTCCAGAGGTCAAGAGTGTGCATGAAACAGCCAGACTGAAAGCAGTCGTGCACACTGCAAAGGCGTCAGACAGCGAGTGTAGACCATACCCACACCCAGAAGCCGCTGTGAGAGTCCCTCACCTCCGGGAAGGCTCTGGCGGCCACGGAGAACAATCAAGGAGGCTCCAACCTCAGTCTTTGCAAGAGCCACAAAGTTCAAAATCAGAAAAGAAGTGGAACAAAGAAGATGGATAAATAATGGTAAGGGAAGTCACACAGATCTAGACACTGTAAACGTCAAATAACAGTTCTTTGAGATAGCCATAGGCAGGCCTGGCATTGGAAAACCAAAGTACGCCAATGTCACTTTGGTAAAGGGAACCTGTTAATGGCCTCTGTGGCCCACGGGAGATGATCCAAGTCAGAACAAGGCCGAGAAGGAGCTTCAGCAGGGCAGGTGGAACTAGAGACCTGGAAGCAGTCGGCCAGGACCCCAGGGCGGCGTGACCACTAACCCAACAGTGCAGTGTTCCAGGCCACGTGGAGCCCTATGCAGGAGGGTGCAAGGCCATAAAACACAAAACAAAATACACAAAACAGAGATGTAGCCTGTAAACTCAAACAGAGCAAACGTGTCCCAGAGAAGAAATGAAACCAGGCCAGAGCATTTGAAGGAGTCTTTAAACATTACAAAGAAAATGAATAGAAAGACAGAAGATCAAAGCATCAACTGGAAACCCTGATTGAAAAGGCTTAAAGAGAGCTTGGTTCACAGCACAGAAAGAATCTGGG
Organism: Cryptotis parvus; assembly: GCA_021461705.1. Classification (NCBI taxonomy): domain Eukaryota; kingdom Metazoa; phylum Chordata; class Mammalia; order Eulipotyphla; family Soricidae; genus Cryptotis; species Cryptotis parvus. The sequence goes on along the minus strand of JAJIBD010023393.1, from coordinate 64,294 downwards.
TGCTTCCGTTTTAAATATGCTCATGGTTTAGTACAAGAAAATACAATCAATTTTGTCAACATAGAAATCAGAGACCAAAAAAATGAAACCAGCAACTAATAAGCCAAAGATGCTCCCGGTGTCAGCCTCCTGAAGACGGACCAGACCGAAGTTGCTTATGAAGGACAGAGGAGAGAACAACTGAAATTAAAAATACTTAATAATGAGTGTCGCCCATTACCAAGGCTCCTGGGCACAGGCAAAGCGGCCCTTGGAGGGAAATTTGGAGCTTTAATGCATTTTCAGAAAATAGAAAGACTCAAGTAAATTAACTGAGCACTCAATACAAGAAGTTGGAAAAATAACAAATCTCTAGTCAAATGGGGAAAGGAAGCAGAGGCAAGCAGAGGCTACTCCCATGCACTCGTCTGCTGCCAGAGAGCTTTAATGCGGCTCCAATCCCGGGAGGATGTGCAGGAATAGGGGAGGCGATCCGAGGTATAGGGCCCCGAGACCGGCCCGAGACCAGCTCTGAGACAGGCCCCGAGACCAGCCCTGAGACTAGCCCCAGAGGTGCTCTCTGAGGCCAGGCCGCTGCTTCCCACCTGCACGTGAGACTTGCTAGCAGAGACTCAGAATGTTGACCCGGCAAGTGGGATTTGAGGAAGGTCTGAAGTCCCACAATTGGCCAGAGAAACATCAGAAAAGAGAAGACCCCAGAGCCTGCAAAGCGAACGGAGAAGCGGCTCAGCAAGTGGCCCCACACCCTCCCACACCCCAGGGGGTGGTCTCTGGGCTAGCACTGGGCCGGGCCCTGGCACCAGCCCCTCGTGGGTGCCTTCACCCTTTCCTGGAAGACGCGTTGGGGGGCCTGTGCTGGGCCCACCTGGCGGCTCAGCTGTGTGTGCGGGTCCCAAGCCACTCGCCTTTCTACACTTTCTAAGCTGTTCTGTTTTATCTCTCAGGACTCTGGGGAAGAGCCGGTTATATCCCCTTGGGCTCCTGGCCAAGACGTTTTGTAAGAAAATGCTGAGAAACGACACGGGGGGGTGTCCATCGCAGCACCATGACCTCCGGGTGGAGCCGCAGGAGGCAGAGACCAGAGTGGGGTCGCGTTACTCTGCCTGGTGCCTCACGCCCTTGCATCCAGGCAGGACCCGGGAACCCTCTGTCCAGCCCGAGGGTGCCGACTGGAGAGTGGCCCATCCGCTGGTGGCGTCACCCACATCTTGAGCCCCTGTAAGTGGGCGCCTCCCTGGAGTTCAATCTGAGCTGATGCTGCGTCCTTTAACCCGGGTGTCTACATAGAAACAGCGTGCGCAGCAGACACGGCACCGAAGTTCACCCCCAAACAGGTGGGATGAACCCGCTACCCCCAATGCCCAATTAGCCCAGCCCAGTGCCCAGCTAGCCCCGCCCAGTGCCCAGCTAACCCGCCCTGTGCCCAGCTAGCCTCCCAGGGCGGGCGGATTGCCCCGTGGTTTTAGTGCCACACGTTGCCCCCAGTGTCCAGACCTTGTCCTTCCCTTCCTGTGCTTCTTCCCTCACCAGACGCTTGGTGCTGAGCGGATCCTGCAGAGATGCTGTCACCACCTGTCCAGCCTGTTTGGGGTCCAGGGCCCTTGGCTACGACCTGCGGTGCCCGTGGGATTCTGCCCTGCCCTTCTCCCGGCCGTCTGGGCACCTGCAGGCCAGGCCGTGCCCCCACGTGGTGCTGGGCAATTATCTGGGTTTCACCTGTGTCTCCTCTCAGGCCGCAGGAGCGTGGGGAGACATGCCCCACTCTGGGGTGCTCCTGGCTGCCCTAAACCTAACTGCTTCTAAACCTCCTCTCTCCTCTATCCCTCTCTGCCTGTCTGCTGTCTCTCTGTCTCTCTCTGTCTCTCTGTCTCTATCTCTCTGTCTCTCTCTGTCTCTGTATTTGTTTGTTTCTCTCTGTCTCTCTCTGTCTCTGTCTCTCTGACTCTGTCTCTCTGTCTCTCTCTGTCTCTCTGTCTCTGTTTCTGTCTATCTCTCTGTCTCTGTCTGTCTGACTCTCTCCCTCTCTCTGTCTCTCTATCTATCTCTGTCTATCTCTGTCTCTATCTCTTTTTGTCTCTCTCTGTCTCTCTCTGTCTCTGTCTCTCTGTCTGTCTCTGTCTCTCTGTCTCTGTGTCTGTCTGTGTCTCTCCCTCTCTCTGTCTCTGTCTCTCTGTCTCTGTCTTTCTGTCTCCCTCTGTCTCTCTCTCTGTCTCTCTCCCCACCCAGCTCCTTGTCCTGCTATTAGCCATCCCAAGTGGACAGTCACTACCATCCCGTCTCCGCCTTAACTCCAGAAACTTCTTTCCCCTGTAGTCCTCCCTCACTCGCCGTGCCTAGCCCTGACTTTCTCCTCCTACCCCTCCTGTTCATACAAGTTCTGGGACTGTCTCAGGAAGGTTAGTGGCCATTGGGACTGTTACAATCCTCCCAGGATGACCCTCTCCGGCTGTGCCCCACTTGTCTTTGGTCCAAAGCCGGGAAGAATCTGGGCGCGCCCCTCACTCCCCAGTGTGTGACTGTGTGGTGGTTCGTGTTCCTTCACCTACTGGGGAGCTCAAGGATCAGGAGCAGGTCTGGGCCGCCTCACTCACCACCTGGAATAAAGGCAGAGAAGGGACGGTGGTCAGTGCTCCTACCTTGGCCAGCCCAAAGGGGCATCGGCTCAGCTCCTCAGGTACCAGGTGGTGCCCAGGCTAGAGTCTCCTCCCATGCCTGGAAATGCTAGAGGCTTAGATGTGGCTGTTACTTTCCCTGACAGCTCTCATGGGAATTTGCTCTTCAGCCCTCACCCTCAGCCTGCTGCAGCCCTGCTCGGTATGACCCTGAGAACTCCTTTTCCCCCAAGACAGGCATGATCCTGGGAGAGGCCAAGAGCCTGGCCCTGCTTCAGAATCATCCCAGTCTGGCCCTGGGAAGGGGACACCCCTGCAATCGCACAGCTCTCCCTGGGAAGGGGGCACCCCTGCAATCACAACTCTTCCTGGGTGTGGACACCCCTGCAATCAACAGCTCTCCCTGGGAGGACACACCCCTGCAATAATGCAGCTCTCCCTGGATGTGGACACCCCCTGCAATCAACAGCTCTCCCTGGGAGGACACACCCCTGCAATAATGCAGCTCTCCCTGGATGTGGACACCCATGCAATCAACAGCTCTCCCTGGGTGTGGACACCCCTGCAATCATGCAGCTCTCGCAGCCTCTCGGGGCCTGAGTCTCTCTGAGGGCCAGTGTGATAGGACATACAGGAGCAGAGGGACACCCTTTGGGAATCTCTGGGTGCGCCCTGACTGTTCCCAGTCCCTCCCCCACCGTGTCCGCCCGAGCCTCTGCCCTGTGCTTCCTCCTGCTACATGTCTTTAGCTGTGGCCTCTGGTTTGGGTCTCAGCACCCCAGCGTTTTGGGTGACGACTCTGTGGGTGAAATGAACACACATTTCTGTGCACTCCAGCTTGTGAGTCCAGGGCAGCCACCGTCTACACCGCGAGCCCCACACAGAGCCTTTGGGACCTACAGGGCCGCCCGGTCCAAACTTTGTTCTTAGTAAAAATTATAGTTTTCTTCCTGGAGTTCCATGTTATTTTTCTTAATCACTTTTCTTCTCAGCTGCTTTAGAGATGAGGAATTTACTTTCCACTGATTTACTGACGTTGCCGAGTGTGTAATGGTGATTTATATAGATATTTACTTTTAGTTTGGGGGCCCGAGTTTTGGTTATTTATTTTACGGCTACATTCTTCTGTGTCGCCTTGCCTGGATAAGATAAGAAATAAAATGGGTTTTAGCACAAAGACGAAGATCAAATATGTTTGTTTGTGAAATGCAGCAGCGTGTGGAATTCAGAGAACACGTTTTTCAGAGATGAATTTTGAAATCAAAGGATATTCTTAATTTTATGTTCACAATCTTGAGATAAATTGCAGCTGACCTAGCAATGGAATTTAAGCCGAAGAAGTCTGTGAGGGTTTGATCCACGGCTCTGCCAAGTCTGAGACTGTACGAGTCTGTGGCAAGGACCGCTCGGAGCAGCCTCTTGTCAAAGGGCCCCTTTGGAGACGTCCTGAGCAGCCGTAGCTGTTTGCTGTCTGGTGTTGGGATAGGAACAGAAGTGACGTGTTAGGGGAAAGGGCCTTCGGGAAACTTGGCACAGTTTTGCCTTTAACAATTTAGTGACCCAAACGGTGCACACACGCTGGGCCAGCAGAGCAAGTGCCGTCTGCGTCGCAGAAAACACCCCCAAAAGGTGGAAGCCCCGTCTCTGACCTCTGCCTGCCGGTGGGTTGGGGGGTTGCTGCCCTGGGGTGGGGGTTTCACCAGGGAATAGCAGGGGCTCTAGGCCCGGGCAGCAGAGAGAAACATGAGGAAGGGCAGAGGGTGGAGAGGGAATGAACAAGGGGGGCAGCCACAGGCCCCGTGAGCAGATGCCCGTCGCCTGGAGCCCACGGTCTTTGGGGACGTTCCCACGGGGCAGTGAACCATCTGGACCCAGAAAAGCACCGAGTCTGGAGACGCCCGCCAGTGCTGGCCTTCAGGGCATTCCCCGAGAGCAGGCGGCCCATCAGCTCTGCTGAGCTCTGCCGAGTCCGGCACCCACAGGACGACCCTGGGGCTGGAATGAAAGGCCAGGAGCAGGGTGGACAGCAACGGGCCCCTACACCTGGCGTGCCCATAGATGCTTCCAGAAGCAAAGCCGTGGTCCTTACACATGCTGCCCCCACCTGTGCGAGCCATCCGGGATGAGGGTGCGGCAGCCAGCAGCAGAGCCTGGGCAGAATGGGATGAGAATATTCTAGAAGAAGGAAGGAATGTGGCCCAGCTAACCAGCAGCCTGACCTCACATGTGGCCATCAAGGGAAGAAAACTGCAGAGCCAGGCCTGCTTGAAGCACCCGCTGCAGGGGTGGCGGACCAGCCCGGTGCCCAGGAAGGCTGCGACAAGGCCCTCTGTGCCCCTCAGGCAGCCGTGGCTGTCTCTGGTGTTTCACCTCACCTCTGCCTGTGCTATCACCTGGGGTGAAAGCAGAAGCCCCTGGCACACTGTCTCTGCCAAGGAGGATTCTACCCAGGATGGCACCCAGCCAGCCGGTGACCCCAGGGCAGGTGACCTCTTCTCTCTGCCACACAGGAAACTGCAGCAGGAAGTGACCCTCCCCACCCCGCACCTGCCCACGAATCTCATTCCCGAGTCTGCAATTATTTCAAATTTTGATTTTCGTAATAACTCTTCACGGCTGTGTTGACCAGCGGAACTCTGATTCCCAAATGTTCCCCTGTCAAATTTGCCATCATCTTGCAGGAAAACAAAAATCCAAATGAAAAGGCTTTTAAAAAGAGATAAAGTTTACTCATTGGAAATTAGAAATGAATATTTATTGTCAGATCTCGGTCTCGATTAAAACCTTTTATTTAACACCAGTTGAAAGTGTAAATTATTCACATGTTTACATTTCAGAGGCTGCGCCTCCGATGAGTCCCTTTTCCGGAGTGTATTAGTGGTGAGATAATGAAATGCTCCATCAGTTGGAGTATTAAGCAAACACAAAGTTCAGCTTTCCCCACAAAGGATACAGCGCGGAGCGTCCCCAAGAATCTATATTGTCAGTGTAATACAAAGATCCAGCCAACTTCCCGAAATCAGCCACAGAGAGAGCTGGCAAGGCCAGCGAGGCACGTTCCAACCTTCGTCACAGGCAACGGGACCCTGAGAACAAACACTCGGCTCTCACACAAATCATTGTTTTGGCAAGATGCGTCTTTGCCAGAAGGGAGGAGAATCAGGAAAAAAGCACATGCAGTCACTGGCTTCCGCAGCCGGCCAAGACGGGCTCCTGCTGCTCGGATGACAGGAGCCGGCCGTGTGCGTTCTTCTCATTGCGGTTATTACTTAACGCAGGCAAACTCAGCTTTAGCCTGCACAACTCCACACGTGCAGGGAGCTGCTCTGTCAGGACCCAAGGGGACTCGCTCAGATCTGCAGACAATGGGCATCGGTGTGAAGTCCAAGAATTTCCGGAAACAAATCTGTTTTCCAGAACTTTCCTGGAGGCTGTTTTAGAAAGCCTTGAATAGCAACATGTGGTCCAGATATTTTAAGGGCTGATAATCTTCAGCATTTTGCACATACGTTGATTAAGCAGAGTTCTATGTTCTCAGGAAACGTTTGGTTATGCAATGGCTCGCCTGAAGTGAATCTGAAAAATGCTCTCTCTAGAATTATAACTCGCGTGGTGGTTAGAGAACCTAGACATCCATCAACCTCCAAAACAACAATCTAATAAGGAAAGCAAAACATTTCTCAAATGGACACTGAGAAGTTAGTTTCCTAACTAACTTCCTTGGGCTCTACTAGCATGAAACAGGACATATGGAGATGTTACTGGTGCCTGCTCGAGCAAATTGATGATGAACCGGAAGACAGTGATACAGTGATACACTGAGAAAATATCGTGGGAGGGATAGGAGGGATTGCCCAAAGGGCTGGGGCGCAGCAGGCTGGCAGTGGGGCACCAGGTCTGAGTCCTTGCTTTGCCTGATCCCGGAGCCCTGCCGGGTCACCCTGCTGGTTCTCAGCACCGTGTGTACGTGATTTCCCCACTTGTTCATTTAGGCAGTGCCAGGAACTAAAGGAATTAAACCAGGGCCTCACACGTAAAGCAAGTGCTCGGCCACTGGCCAAAGTCCAGCCTGACCATATTCGGTTTGTTCATTCGTTTTTTGGGTCTCTGCCGGTGTCAGTTGGGGGGAATCTTCGTGCTGGAGACCGACCCGGTCTGTGGTGAAGCTCAGATTTCCAGGGCGCATCCATCTCTAGTCCGAGACCCCCGGGCAGGCAGGCCCAGACTGCACCCCTCCGAGAGTGGCCTTGGGGCCCCACTCAGTGGAGTGTTGGAGTGTCTCTGACACAGAGAACAGTAGGGCCACGAGGAAGGAATGGCTGGGTGAAGGGAGTGGGGACTCGGTCACCGGGAGCACAGTGTCAGGGCTTTGTCTGGTGGCCACATGTCCAGCCAGTGTTAAAGGCAAAGAGCCCTTGACCAGGCTGTGCTTACAGACCCTTAGACTGACCTCGCGGGTAAGGAGGAGAGGGAGGCCGTGCGTGGTGATGGTGAAATCTCAGCACGCTGGATCTGACGATGATGTATGAGGACCATGAGGAGGAGACGCAGGCTGGAAGCCACTGAAAGCCACTGACACCCTTCTGAGAAGTCAGCTGGGTCAGTGGCAGTAACGGGACGGGAGGGGACAGGTGCGTGTGGCAATAGGCAGGTGGCAGCGGGCGGGGCTTGTGCGGGAGCCGAGGCAGGTGCCTGGAAGCCTGCCTGGCACAGCATGGGAGTGGGGAGGGGGTTGGAGTTGTTTTCCTGCGGAATCTGAAGTGCCAGCCTGACATGGAGCAGAACTGCCATGCGCACACTCAGAGCAGAGTCCCAAAGAGGGTGGACTAGGAACGGCACAGAGGGGACACCGCGCCCGGTGAAGGGAAGGAGGACAGTGAGGACAAGTCATCCAGAGGCTAGAGAGGTCCCAGCCTTCAGCCCGTGCGAGCCGCTAGTGGGCAGAGGAGAAGGCGGGGTCTCCAGTGAGGAACCGAAAGAGCCCCTGGAACTTGGGGAACTAATGTGGGTCCCATGAGGACCGGCCCGGCTGCCAACCCTTTATATCACACCTGGCATTTGTCAGAGTCCACTGTCAAATCCAAGGCAGGTCCCCTGCAGCTTCTAGCACTGTCCCACCAAGGCCCCACTGTCTGCCCTGGAACTCGTGTTGGAGCAGAGCCCTTCTGCCCCGAGAGTCCTGCCCAGGGCATCCCTGACCTGAGGAGGAAACTCACAGCTCTCAGCTTCTCTGCCTGAAGAGCCCAGGGGTCCGGGAAACCATCCGGGAGTGTCTGGGAAAACCACCAGGGCTTGAGGTGGGGCTCCAGAAAACCAGCCTGGGGGCCTAGGGAAGTCAGCCTGGGGGTCTAGAAAATCAACCGTGGGGGGTCCGGGAAACCAGCCTGGGGTTCAGGAAACCAGCCCCCACAGGGTCTTGGGCCTCTGGAGCCCCCACCCGGCGCCACCAGGCCCTGCTGGGCTGCACTCGGAGCTCCCTCCCTCCAGGACTCATTCCCCATTTCCCACACGACACGGGCCCCCTGTGGCCCCATCCTGAGCCCCAAGACCCACTGAGATATTCCCCCATTGTCCTCTTAACAAAATGTTTTCCCAAGGCATCTCGGCTGTGAGAACCCACATTCCTGCCCCTTGCCCTGGCGCTGCCCTCTAGGCTGCCAGGGTGTCAGGACGCCGCCTTCGGCACTTCCTGCATCTCATCCAGAGAACCCTGGAGGGGGACCCACTGCCCTCACCCCTCCCGGCCTCCGAGCACCAATGGGCTGGCCCACATCGACACGGGCGGCAGCTTTGCTCCTCCTCGGGGCCCCGAAGTTCTCGTTTGCAGGGTCCCCGCCTCCCACACACTGACTCTGAGCCAACATGTCCTGTTTTCCCAAGAGGGACCCTAGCTAGACCGAGGTGACAGAACTGGGGAGAGGCAGCCTGGGAAGCCAAGCTAGCCCCAGTGCACCCCTGGAATCCCAGCCCTGGCTTGGGGTTCAGAGGAGTGTGCGCGCCTGACTGCTGCTCCTGGGATGTGGCTCCTTTAGGGTGCCCGGAAGGCAGATCCCATGTGCTGTGCAAAGCGCAGGCAGGAAACCATTATTTTTGGACAAGGGCAATCTCTAAAGATACAACCATGACTCTAGAGATGCCCCTCTGCTTCCGGCCTAACCTCAAGTTTGCTAGAGGGCCGCCCCGAGGGTGTGCTTGGGAAATGGGGACAGGACCCTTTCCATGGGCCCCATCCCTACCTGCCTTCCCCACAGCCCCGCACTCCCACGGGCCCCATCCCTACAGGCCTTTCCCCTGACCCGTACCCCACGGGCCCCATCCCTACAGGCCTTTCCCCTGACCCGCACCCCACGGGCCCCATCCCTACCGGCCTTCCCCACAGCCCCGCACCCCACTGGCCCCATCCCTACCGGCCTTCCCCACAGCCCCGTACCCCACGGGCCCCATCCCTACCAGCCTTCCCCACGGCCCCGCACCCCACGGGCCCCATCCCTACCAGCCTTCCCCACGGCCCCATACCCCACGGGCCCCATCCCTACAGGCCTTTCCCCCTGATCCGTACCCCCACGGGCCCCATCCCTACCAGCCTTCCCCACAGCCCCGCACTCCCACGGGCCCCATCCCTACAGGCCTTTCCCCCCTGACCCGTACTCCCATGGGCCCCATCCCTACCGGCCTTCCCCCACAGCCCCGTACTCCCACGGGCCCCATCCCTACTGGCCTTTCCCCCTGACCCGCACTCCCCACGGGCCCCATCCCTACAGGCCTTTCCCCTGACCCGTACCCCCACGGGCCCCATCCCTACTGGCCTTTCCCCTGACCCGCACTCCCACGGGCCCCATCCCTACAGGCCTTTCCCCTGACCCGTACCCCACTGGCCCCATCCCTACCAGCCTTCCCCACAGCCCCGCACCCCCACGGGCCCCATCCCTACCGGCCTTCCCCACAGCCCCGCACTCCCACGGGCCCCATCCCTACTGGCCTTCCCCCACTGCCCCATACCCCACTTCCCCATGAATGCTCCATCTGTCAGACTCTTCCCTGCAGCCAAGCTCTTCCTCTCAGCGATGTGACCCAGGTCCTGGTTTTCCAAGAGGGCTCTAGCTGCTACGCATCTGTCCAGCTTGACTACACACAGGGCTTTCTTTTAGCTTCAAAAATGTCTGCTTGGGCAATAAATTAGAAGATTCCTATTTATAGTTCATGCAACCAAGAATTGCATTGGAAAACAGCCACAATGCTCCAAGTGGATCTTCCCTTCCTGGGTGAGGTCAGCACCCCTCTCCCTACCCTACTGCCCAAGGAAGCAGATGGCTTTGTGGGCCCCTCCCTACACATGGACACCACATCACCCCTCCCTACACATGACACCACAAGACCCTCCCTAAACATGGACACCACATGACCCCTCCCTACACATGGACACCACATCACCTCTCCCTACACATGGACACCACAAGACCCCTCCCTAAACATGGACACCACAAGACCCTCCCTAAACATGGACACCACATGACCCCCCCTAAACATAGACACCACAAGACCCCTACCTACACATGGACACCACATAACCCCTCCCTAAACATGGACACCACATCACCCCCTCCCTACACATGGACACCACAAGACCCCTCCCTAAACATGGACACCACATGACCCCTACCTACACATGGACACCACAACACCACATGACAGGAGCAACCTGGCCCCTTAGGAGCCAATCGATGCCTCGAGATGGCTCAAAGCAAGTCACCTCACAGGAAGAAAAGTCTCATCACAGGCGGCCCTGCCCCCACTGGCCCCTCAGCCTTTGCCCTGGTCAGGTTGTGAGGCTGTTCATAACTGCATTGGCTCTTGGGATACACAGGCCCGGCCTCCTGGGTTAACACCACTGTAAAAATAAGTGAGTGTGAGTGTGAGAATGAGTCAGATTGTGAGAGTATGTGAGAGTATATATGAGTGAGTGTGAGAATATGAGTGTGAGAAAGTGAGTGAGTGTGCATGTGAGAGTGTGAGAGCGATTAAAAGTGAGTATGAGGGGCCTGAGCGATAGTCCAGTGGGTAGGGCATTTGCCTTGCACATGACCAACCCAGGTTCAATCCCCGGCATCCCATATGGTCACCCAAGCACGGCCAGAAGTAACTCCTGAGTGCAGAGCCAGGAGTAACCCCTGGGCGTTGCCAGGTGTGACCCAAAAAGCAAAAAAAAAGTGAGTATGAGACTGCATGTGAATGTGAGAGTGAGTGCGGGTGTGACAGCGAGTGTGAAAGTGAGTGTGCATGTGAGAGTAAGTGTGAGAATGAGTATGACAGTGATCAGTGTATGATTGAAGAGTAGTGGGAGAGTGAGTGTGAGAGTGAGATTGTGGAGTGTGTGACAGTGGAGTGTGAGAGTGAGGTGAGAGCGAAAGTGTGAAATGTGACATATGAGAGTGTTGTGAGAGTGAGTGTGAGTATGAGACTGAGTGTGAGATTATGAGAGTGAGTGTGAGTATGAGAATGAGTGTGAGTGTGAGAGTATGAGGTGCATGTGAGAGTGAGTGTGAATGTAAGAATGAGAACGTGAGTGTGGGTATATGAGAGTGAGTGTGAGTATAAGTGAATGTGTAAGTGTGAGAGTGAGTGTCAGAGTGCAAGTGTAAGTGTGTGAGGGAGGTGAGTGTGAGAGTGAATGTGAGCGTGAGAGTGAGTGTGAGAGTGTGAGTATAAGAATGCGTGAATAAATGTGAGTGTGAGAGTGGGTGTGAGAGTTAGAGTGTGGGAGTGAGTGTGGAGTGTAGGAGTGAGTGTGAGAAGGTGAGAGTGAGTGTGAGAGTGAATGTGATGTAAGAGCATGTGAGTGAATGTGAGAGTGAGTGTGAGAGTGAATGTGATGTAAGAGTGTGTGAATGAATGTGAGTGTGAGAGTGAGTGTGAGAGTGAGAGTGTGGGAGTGTGAGTGTGGGAGTGTGAGTGTGGAAGTGAGTGTGAGAAGGTGAGAGTGAGTGTGAGAGTGTGGAAGTGTAAGAGTGAGAGTCCCTGGAGGTAGAGGGGAACCTGCATCCTGGGGCTCCCCGGATGCAGGCGCCAAGGCGGCCTCTGCTCCAGGCCTCGAGACCCCTCAGAATGGAGGCAGTGGCCCAGGCGCTCGGAGGATCCTTTTCCCTCACATCCTTCTGCCATCCTGCACTGGGAAGCTGCCCACTGGCCAAGGCATTCTGGATCTTGCTTTGGGTCCCACTGTGGAAAATGAGTCTAATCCTGCCTCTTCCTGAAGCACCACAGAAGGGAACTAAGCCTGTGGCCCCGCCGCGCCTTGAAAACGATCTTGTCAGTGCGTGCCTGCACACGAGCACGCAGCAGGCGTCAAGCACTAAGCGGAACTCCCAGCTCTAAGGGGCCCATGAGACTGGCCAGCATTCACTCGGGGTCTGGGCGGGCCTGGCCACTCCTCCACGTCTAATACACACAGGCCCTGGTCTCCAAGGACCTGTCACTGGTGTTTGCGTGAAACTAAACAAAAATTCATTCTTTTTCTTCACTTCAGAAAACCATTTAGAACATGCTTTTTTTAGAGCCAAAAGAATCTGATTATTTCAACTAGCCTAAATAGTGCCAGAACCAATGAGAGAAGCATAAAGCATGCATGTGCTTTGTGTTTGCATGCCGCTCCTGTGTGAAGAACGAAGCCTTCAGGAGCTCAAGCGCCTCAGGGTTCATGCGGTTTCCAGTGTCTGCACCGTGGACTCCCCACTGCAAGGGAGTTGAGAGTATCTGGTACTTTCTGGAACGAAGCCTTACTTTCACTCTTTCTCATTTTTGGGTTTGGCCCGGTGAATTAGGGTGCTTGGGGCTGTTTTTAATCAGCTGTAGGACGCCTCATACAGCAACAAACCCAGGCAGGCCCCCACTGGTAGATGCTTGTGTTGCTAGGGGCAGCTGTGTAAGGGGTGAAACAAAGTCTCAGCCGGGGTCAGCACCACTCACCACTGTCCCTCCGGGGTCACACCTCTTCACTCTTCCCCTTCTGCAAACCAGCGAGTTCTCTGTGCACGCTAACAAAGCCGACATTTCACTCTCACACACACTCACTTTTTCATTTCGGACAGTCTTGACAAGCACGATTCAGCAGAGTTTTGGCATGCAGTCCAAAAAAGCACAGAAATAAATCTTTTTCAGCAAGCCCCCAAGGATTTCAGGCAAAACTTTGTGAATGTCAGAGCCAAAAGCTAAAAACAATTTCGGGTTTGTTTGCTGAGCCAGAGAGTGGACATTGTGTCCAAAGTACAATTTAAAGCATTCGTTTTTGTATCAAAGAATTTGGTCACACGCTTTTCCAACTCCACATTTCCTCTGCCGTATCCCAGCTACGGAGGCTGCTGCTTGGCTTTAAGACTTGACAGATAAAGTCTGGCCCGAGGGTGCCGTGGAACGCCCAGGGCTGGGCATCTCAGGGGTTTTAAGAGTCTCTAGTCCAAGTGCTTGATGCAGGTTTCTCTGGGCTGTGACCTCACCAGGCGGTGCTCACCGCTTACTCCTGGCAGACTCCGTGACCGTATGTGGTACCTGGGATCTAACCCGAGGAGGTCGCCAACACGCAAGGCAGTGCCCTGCCGCCCCTATTGCTCCTGCCCCAGCAAACATTGGTTGAACCAAAGTAAACTAGGACCAGAGGCGAGGATTGTGCTGTCCATGTGTGCCATTTACTCCGGGCAGGGGTCACAGACCTTGAGTTGTCTGGTGGACACCCCTACCCCACGCTTGGGGGATGGTACTGCTTGGGAGGCTAGAGTGGGGCAAAGGTGAAGGCCACTTGTCCTGTGATTAGCCCGTTTCCCTGTCTCTGAGAAGGCCCCGGGGCACTGTGGGTGGGTGGGAGGGAAGAAACCGGGACAGCGAACCGAGCAGACCCAGCCCCGAGGATCCTTCTCTCTTGCCAGTCCTCGCGGGCTACGTGGCCTCGCTGCCGGCATCCCCCAGAACACTCTGGCCTCTCACAGAGTCCTGCCAGCTGGCACACAGGAGATTCCGTGTTCTGGTCTCTGCGCCTTCCTGCCAAGCCCAGGTACCCAGGACAGTGGCTGTGCCCAGAGCGCTCTCAGAGAGGCACCATGGGGCAAAAGCCTCCCATTTTTCTGATTTTTCATGCAGACTGTCGAGCACTGACAATGGAAATAGACAGACACCCAACAAACCCCACGGGAACTCCCGGAAGAAAAGGACCCATTCACGGAGCTGCTTGAAAAGCCGCCAGTGCTGTGCCAATGACCGTGGAGGTTTCCGTAAAGCATTTGTGGAGCGTCCATCGTCCATGACTGTCCACTTAGGCCTTGATTTGAACATCTGGCTTTCTGCTGTGAGCCTCCCCGCGGTCAGAGGGAGCCGCTCTGGAACCTGGGAGAGGGCCTGGTGTTCTATAATCGCCTTTTTCCTCTCAAATAGAAACAACCGCGTGGAAGGAAATTTGGCAATGGCTCACTTGGTGGTGGGCTCTGATGGTTCCTGTTAGCCCCGTTTTGTCGGTTCTGGTTAGCGGATATCAACGGAAGCTGTTAAAGATCCCAGAAGCACCACAAACAGGTCTCCATTCCCAATCGTCACCGTTTAACCGAATCTGTCAAATGTGTTACTAGTTATCACCATTGGGCCCCAAGTTGTCGCGTCTCCCCCATTCTCCACCTTGACCCGCTCTCCTGGGGCCCCCACTCTTGGGGCTCCCACTTCCTCTGCTCTGCAGTCTTCGCTGCTCATGTGGGGAGACTCTGCGCTCCTCCCAGCATCTGCTCCCCTCTTCTTTATTTATGCATTTATTTGAATCACCATGAGACAGACCATTACAAAGATGTTCTCGATCAGGTTTCACTCACCGTGTTCCAGCACCCTCCCTCCACCAGTGCATGTTTCCCTCCACTGAAGTCTCCGCTTTCCCTCCCCCCCAACTGCCTCTAAGGCAGACACTTTTCTTCTTCTCTCTCTCTCCCTCCTCCCTCCCTCCTTCTCCCCCCCCCCCCACACACACATACCTTAAGTACATTGTGGTTTGCAATACAGACACTGAAGGATTATCATGAACATCCCTTTATCAACTTTTAACACTTCTGGTCTAGCGTTACAATTTCCAACTACTATTGTCAAGCTGGTCCCATCTCTGCCTTACTGACCCTGCTCACCTCTGCCGAGTTCAAAGCTCCGCCAAGTGACTCACTCATTCCAGGTCAAGCTTTGCCTTGCACGTTCTGTAGGATTCATTCTTTCTGCCATCTCCAGTACTTGGTCCTTATCACACCAGTAAGTGTGTGAGTGTGATCCCTCTGACGGTCTCCAGTAATCCCCCCTTGCTTCCCGGGAGCAGGAATTATATCTCCCAGCACACAGTGGGGACATTCAGGCACACGCCATCAGTGAACACCCTACAGGGCTGATCTTGCCATGCTCCAAAGGGCCTCTTTCTGACCTACTCCCGAATCCCAGCGCTTTTCTCTCCTCAAGCGTCTGGCATTTGCCCCTCCACGGATGACCTTCCCACAAGGGACGTGATCAGGAACCAAACCAAAGTCAGCCACCTTCCCACCAATGAGCCTGCATCGAGCCAACACTTGCTGTCAGAACATATGGGCAACAGGGGAAGACACAGCAGCGACAGACCTAAACCCAACCGTGGAAGACTTACATTAAGTGTAAACACTAAACGCCTCCCCCCTGAAAATCAAATCCCGAAATGGAGCGAAGCCAGGCTGTCTCGGGCCACCTGGCAACGATGTGCTGCCAGACCACAGACGACTTTCCTGTAAAGCAGTCGAGTGTGGAAACAGGAACGTGAGCCGAAACAAGAAGTGAACGTTGTGGGGAAGATCAGGAAGATCACAGCCTGAAGACACTGCCATGCACATGACCGGCCAGAGCTGGAGTCCCATCACCCTACAGCACCCAAGCCCGGCAGGAGTGAGCCCTGAGCACAGGGCCAGAAGGAGGCCCTGCGCACCCCGGTGTGGGCCCCCCAAGCAAAAAACCAAGAAGATGAATGAACAATTTTGAACTAAACACCCTTTACCAGTCACTCCTCTTTAAGTCAAGTCCTATCACGGAGATTCAGGAGAGCATTTCTAAGGGGCCACTGATCCAGTTCACTGGGCATCGCTGGATGACAAGTTAAGCTACAGTAATCGCGGCGAGGGTGTTTTCCCACAGTGGTCAAAAATCACAAAACAAAAGCTGACAAGAAGAGAAATGGGCCAATGATAGTCACAGATACTAACAACTCCAGTCAGTGACCCATAAATAACTAACTCCAGAGAATAACTAGATAGCCCATCTACAGATTTTACTTGTCAGTTATGAACATTAGGCAAAAGCCAAGAAATTTTTCAATTTCCTGCAGAATATTCAGCAATATTTCTGTTTATACCATCCTTTTTTCTCCATGAGGGCCTCCATTTTCCACATCCGGACTTCCCTCTCATCAGAACTCCACCCAGCTGACCAGTGTACCACAGCCCGGTTTCAATAAATGCTGGATTTATAGATGACTACAAGAGTATGCTACCGGCACGGCAGAGCCTGGCAAGCTACCCGTGTCATATTTGATATGCCAAATACCAGTAACAATTTTAGACCTAATTCCCATGAGCTCATGGAATGGTTTGAGGCTCTTTATGTTCCTGAAGCAAGCAGATGCCCTTGGGCTCTACTAGCATGAGACAGGACATATGGAGATGTTACTGGTACCGCGCTCTAGCCAATCGATGATGAACGGGAAGACATTGATACAGTGATATTCAGAAATATAGATTATATACCATAACACAAATATCATTAAATATGAAAGTTCCATATAGTCTACATCACTGTCACTGTATGAAAATGTCATATAGACTACATGCCATAACACAGATATCATAACTATGCAAGTGTCAGTCATATAAAATACATTTTCTAGTGACCGTGGAATCTAGTGACCATATCCTATGGCAGTAGGATATCTTTAAGTTTTATTCCAAATATTTGAAATTTGAATAATATATTTCTATATAACCAATGAATTGGTTTCCCTGTTTTTCATACTCAGACTTTAAAGGAGAAATTAGAAGTCATTTTAGGTCAAATGAGGCAAATGAATAAAAGAGCCAACATAATATATCATTCGATATAATGAAAACACATTATATCTAACTTGTAGTTCATAGTCAAAGCAATAAGAAGTGTGAAATTTATAAGTTTAAATATACGACACTTGCTTTCGTCCCCTTTTTTTCCAATATACTAAATTAAACATTGTTATTTGGGGGATGGGATGGGGATTAAGCTAGAGCTTACTCTTGACTCTGTGCTCAGGGATCAGTTCTCACAGGACTTGAAGGACCATACATAGTGCTAGAGTTCAAAACTGGGTCAGGCATATGCAAGGTAATCTCCTCATGGACTGTACTATCGCTCTGGCCCAGAGTTGCTGGTTTTGAGTATTCTAAAGTTCTTTGAAGTGAAAAATTATGGCCCAACACTATGGGATAAGTTTTTCTGACTCATTCACTAGTTTTAATTATTATTCTGATGCTTCAATATAAAAAACTTTCTGTGCACACAGATCACTTGTATCGCTTGTCTTCCCTTGTTCATCGATTTGCTTGAGCGGGCACCAGTAACATCTCCATACGTCCTGTCACATGCTAGTGTAGCCCAAGGGCATCTGCTCACTCCAGGAACGTAAGAGCCTCAGACCATTCCCTTCAGGTCATGGGAATGAGGTCAATAATTGTTACTGGTTCTTGGCATATCAAATACGACACGGGTAGCTTGCCAGGCTCTGACGTGCTGGTGAGAACTCTTGTAGTCGCCTCTCATCTTGTGCATTTATTTTTTTTTCCTTTTTTTTAACTAAACATTTTATTATATCACCGTGAGATATACAATTACAACGTTGTTCATGTTTGGAGGTTTCAGTCAGATAGTGTTCCAGCACCCACCCTCCACCAGTGCCCATTTCCCACCACCAATGTCCCCAATTCCCTCCCCCTCCCATAGCCTGCCTAAATGGCAGGTTCTTTATCTCTTTTCTACTGCACAGCTGCTTTGTGGCCGGGTGAGCTGGGCTTGTGATTAGCTCTTCTGATGGTGGAGCTCTGATGAGTAGGGAGTCTGGATGTGGAAAATGGCGGCCCTCATGGTGTGGGGGTTCCTCTGGTTTCTTGCGAGCCTCTGCTGGGATTTATAGACAAGTGTTTTATTACTAGAATAAACTAGGTTTGACCACAGGAATCTGTTTCTGCATCAAAAATCTATAATGACTAACTTCACTAACTCCAGACCCATCTGCTTAGCAGCACCTTGCATGGCGTCCTCTCTTTTCAGAGCAGAGTAATATTCCATGTTGTGACATACCACAGTTTCTTCATCCAGTCCTCTGCTCCTGGGCACCAGAGTTGTTTCCAGAATTTAGTTATTATGAAAAGTCCTGTGATGAACATAGGCTCATGTGTGGGGTTGAAGAATCTGGGGACAACAGATGAGCAAAAGCAATAGGGACAAAGGGCATGAGAGCTGGTCTTTAGCAGGAAGCCTGGTGCTGGGAGAGCAGTGGGTATGTCAGGATGGGATCACCACTGTAGGGATGGAGAGAGGTGGTCACCTGAGGGAGCTCAGGGTCCAGAAGGGGCCGAGTGAGATGTGTGACACCCTGTTACCAACAGAGCTGTAAGCCCCAGTGCTTAAAAGGAAAGGGGGAGGGGAGAAAAGCAGGTAACGATGTGGCCATAGAGGCGGCTGAAAGGTAAGAGGAAAACTGGGGAGGGACCGGAGCGATAGCCCAGCAGGTAGGGTGTTTGGCTTGCACACGGCTGGCCTATGCTGGCCCGGGTTCAATACCCGGCATCCCATATGGTCCCCTGAGCACTGCCAGGAGTGATTCCTGAGTGCAGAGCCAGGAGTAACCCCCTGAGCATTGCCGGGTGTGACCCCCCACCAAAAAAAGAGGAAAACTGGGGACTTTGGTAGCAGAAGAAGACAATGTGAAGGGATCAGGGTTAGAAACCAATCATGAATAACCTTGCAGCTTTGTCGCTCACAGTGACTCAGTAAGAATACATAAAATAAGTAATTTACACAAACACTATAAAAGGCTATAGTGAGTAGAATAACCTAAAATTAATAGAAGTTAAAAATAAGACAATTCTGAATATGGGAAAAACTCAAGAAAATGAAATCAGGGAAAAATAGAATTAGCATTAAAACTTGGTTCTTTTGTAAGCACAATAAAATTGATTTGTATATCATAAATTAGTTAAGAAACAAGAGAGAAATTAAATTACACTAATCAAGAATAAAAGACGGCAACATGATAAAATTCTATGGGCATTAAAGAGGGAATAAGAAAATATAATAGACATTTTTGCCAATACTAAATTTACACTAAATGAAAGAGAAATTGTGACACTACAAATTCAAAAGAAAATTGAATTCATATGAATAAAAAAGATAGGTATTACAAAAGGAATTATGAACCAAGATGCTGGGTTACTAAAGGTGAAACATTCCTAACAAAATCTAGCAAAATAAGTACAATATTCCTTAGATGTATGGCATATGTGACCTAAAGATATTTTATCACAGAAAGGAAGATTGGTTTAAAACTTGGAAATTAATAAAATGTCATTAACCATATTCAAAGACTAAAGAAATATTAAAATCATCTCAAGAAAGCAGTTGACGACATCTAACATGTATTATTAAGGTCTCAGCAAACAAGGAGAAAGGAACCCCCTTCACCTAGGGAAAAGGACATCTCTATAAAATTTATACTTAACATCATACTTAATGCAAGGTGGAGTCTATTCATGCTCAGACCAAGAACAGCACAGGGGCGGTATCAAGTGTGTCTTCCTGTTCATTGATTTGCTCAAGTGGGCACCAGTAACATCTCCCAACATCCTGTCGAGTGCTAGTGTAGCCCAAGGGCATCTGCTCGCTCCAGGAACATGAAGAGCCTCAAACCATTCCTTCAGGTCATGGGAATGAGTTCTATAATTGTTACTGGTTTTTGGCATATCAAATATGACATGAGCTTGCTAGGCTTTGCCGTGTGGGTGGGATAGTGCTGCTATGAACATAAAAGTGCAGATGGTGTTTCCGCTGTGTGTTTTTGGCTTCCCAGGGTATATTCCCAGGAGCAGTATGGCTGGGTCAAATGGGAGCTCAATTTCTAGTCTTTGGAGGAATGTCCATATTGTTTTCCAAAATGGCAGTACCAGTCGACATTCCCACCAACAATGGATGAGGGTCCCCTTTTCCCCACATCCACACCAGCATTTGTTGTTCTTGCTCTTTTGGATATGTGCCAGTCTCTGTGGTATGAGATGATATCTCATTGTGGTTTTGATTTGCATCTCTCTGATGATTAATGATGATGTGCACTTTTTCATATGTCTTAACAATTTGATTTTTAAAAGGAACAACTCATCTACCAGGGGCAGTAACTCCTGGTAATTCTTGGAAGTGTTTTACTGGGTTTTCTAAAGAGTAGGAATCAAGCAAAAAATATAATAATAATAAACTCAAATCATATGAAGAAATAAGACTCTGCTCTGGGCAGAGACAAAACTTGATCCAGACTGACCGAAAATGAAGCAGGACTCCGAGAGAGACAGAGCTGGGGACGGTGAGGGCCCAGCGAGGGGCCGAACCCAAGACCACAACGGGGAGGGCAACAGGCAATGTGTAAAGCCGATATAAAGGGGGAAGCCTAGAGGCATGCGGCTAAAATAACAGGGTTATGAAGAAGTAGAAACCCAAGGAATAATGAGGAAAGAGGATGAATTAGTAATTTACCACAAGAAAGGGAGAAAGCACAGGAGCAGATGAAGTCAACCGAATGATTAAAATTCCCAACAAGGCAGGAGCAAATTGGAAGTCAGCATGTCGTAAAAAGTGAGATTTATTCCTGGCCTGTGAGAATGAGCCAACATGTGTGTATCTGTAAGTACGATAACACGCGTTAATAGAATAAAACACGGCCATATCATCATCACAGGAGACACAGAAAAAGAATTTGACCAAATTTAACATCATTTTATGATTAAAAAACTCTCAGCCGCCTGGGTGTGGAGGGAACAAGCTCACCATAGCAAAGCCAGATGTAACAAAGCGCAATGGTGAGACGCTGACAGTTTCCCTCTGAGATCAAGAAGACTAGATGCCCGCACCCACCACCCCCTACTCAACAATGAGCTGGGAGTCCCAGCCAGAACATTTAGATACACAAGAAATAAGATATTTCAGTAAGAAAGAACAAATGTTTTCTGTTTATTGACGTCGACCACATTATATGTATATATATATATATGTATGTATGTATGTATGTATGTATGTATGTATGTATGTATGTATGTATGAAATCCAAGACAGCTATCAGCAAAAATCCTAAAGAAGAACTGAAAAAACTAGAGCTAATAAACAAATTCGAACAAGTTACAGAAAGGGCGCCCACACCAAAGCAGCTGCAGACAAAAGGGAGGGCACAGAGGTTAAGGCATCTGCCTTGCCTGCAGCCCACCTCAATTCAACCCCTGGCATCGCATACGGTACCCCTCACCCCCACCAGGAGCATTTCTTGAGCAGAGAGCCAAGAGTCAGCCCTGGAAAACCTCGGCATGACCCCACAACAATAAAATAAGTTGCATGTCTACACACTTGATCACTTGATCACTTAATCCCGTTATTCATCGATTAGCTCGAGCGGGCGCCAGTAACATTTCCATTGGACCCTATCACGTGCCAATGTAGCCCAATGGCATCTGGTTGATTCAGGAATATGAAGAGCCTCAAACCGTTCCTTCAGGGTCTTTACAAGGAAGTCTGACCATCTTGTAGGTGGGCGGCCACATGATCTTTTGACATCCCGTGGGATCTAGTCGATAATGGCTCTAGTCCAGTGGTTGTCTCCAAATCGCATTACATGTCCAGCCCATCTGATTTTCGATGCCTTGGCAAACGAGATAGCGTCCCTGATTCTGGAATAGCAACAGAGGTCAGAACTCTGGATTCCTTCTCTCACTTGAGTGAGGCGTGATATTCCAAGCATGGCTCTTTCGATTCCTCTCTGGGAGACCCGAATAGCATTCTCATCCTGCTTTCTTAGGGCCCAGGTCTCTGAGGCGTATGTTAATGCAGGGAGAATG
This sequence comes from Cryptotis parvus, assembly GCA_021461705.1. NCBI lineage: Eukaryota > Metazoa > Chordata > Mammalia > Eulipotyphla > Soricidae > Cryptotis > Cryptotis parvus. The sequence goes on along the minus strand of JAJIBD010023393.1, from coordinate 42,540 downwards.
GTGGAGTCAAAGAGATGTGCCCGGAGCCGGAGGTTTTTGTCCTTTTAGCTATTTCTTCAATGCCTTTGAAGGCATTCCATGCCGCTCTCTTCCTCCCTGCGCAGCTCAGGTTTTAGTCGTTCATCATGTTGACTTCTCGACCTAGGTACACATAACTGCTGCATTCAGAGATGTTTGTTCCATTGAGAGTTAATGGGGCCTCTGGAACTAGTTCATTCTTCATGAACATAGTTTTCTTTAGATTCAGCTGTAGGCCTATCTTTCCACATTCTCAGTCAAAGTCAGCCAGCATTTGTGCTGCTTGACTAATGTTTGGTGTTATTAGAACGATGTCATCAGCGAAGCGGAGGTGGTATACTTGCTTCTCGGCCTTTTGGCTAAGATCAATTGTAGTCTACACACTACTAACAACAAATTGTATTAAAAGAAAACCAGAGCACATTCACAATAGCATCTTAAACAATAAACTAGAGTCCAGCGTGATTGGGAGGGTACTTGTCTTGCATGCGGCCAACATGGGCTCTATCCTCGGCACCCATATGGTACCCCAAGTTGCCAGGAGTGATCCCTGTACACACTGAATGTGGTCCCCAAAAATATTTAAATAAATAAAACAAAAAAGTAAACTAAGAAAGGAAAAGACATAAATGCTGAAAAGTTTGATATTGAAGAAAAAACTGTAGATACAAATCATTGAAGAAAAACTTGTAGATACAAATGGAAAAATAGCCCCTGTTAGTGTTTCAGGGGGAAAAATCACTTAGATGTCAATGAAACTCAAAGACACATATTGACTCAGTGTTGTACCTAGCTAAACTCCAATAACATTTCACCAAAATAGAAAAATAATCCTAAAACTCACATGAAACCAAAAAGGTCACAAGTAAAGCAGTGTTAAGAGAGACTCTGGGGTTAATGATAGTGGTTAAGGCATTTACCATCACACCCCTGACCAGGGTTTGATCTTAAGCCCCAGATGGTCCTCTGAGTGTTACTAAGATGATGATCCCTAAGCACAGAGCCAGGAGGAGGTCCTGAGCACTGCCAGGTGTGGCCCAAAACCCTAATCACTTGTATCACTTGTATCACTTGTCTTCCCATTGTTCATCAATTTGCTCATGCGGGCACTAGTAACGTCTCCATTCATTGGGAATGAGGTCCATCATTGTTACTGTTTTTGGCATGTCAAATACACCACGGGTAGCTTGCCAGGCTCTGCCGTGGCTCTGGGTTCACTCCAGGGGACCCAGTCTTTTCTATGTCAGGCCATCAACCATTCAGGGCCCACGGGAAGAGCCCTGGGTGTAGAGAAGTCTGTCTCCTGTCTGCCACCTGCCCATGCAACCGGGCACAGCACCCACACCTGCAACACCTCGAGAGGCAATAAACCCTAATAATAATAATAATAACAATAATAATAATGATGATAATAATAATAATAAAATTCTGCCCCTTTGAGGTTGTTGCAGGTGTGGCTGTAGTGCCCAGCTGCGTTGGCTGGTGGCAGACAGGAGACAGGCTTGTCTACACCCCCCAGGGCTCTGCCCCGTGGACCCTAGATGGTTGATGGTCAGACATAGAAAAAAAAATGGGCCCCCTGGCATGAATGCAGAGCCACAGCAGAGCCTAGCAAGCTACCCGTGGTGTATTTGATATGTCAAAAACAGTAACAATGATGGACCTCATTCCCAATGAATGTTACTGGAGCCGACTCGAGCAAATCAAGTCGAATACAAGTGACAAATGACAAGTGATAATAACAACAACAATAATAATAATCACTGTATCACTGTCTTCCCATTGTTTATCAATTTGCTTGAGCGGGCACCAGCAACATCTCCATACCATACGTTCTGTCACAAGCAAGTGTAGCCCAAGGGCATCTGCTTGCTCCAGGGACAGGAAGAACCTCAAACCATTCTTCAGGTCATGGAATTGAGGTCCATAATTGTTACTAGTTTTTGGCATAACAAATAAATAAAACATGGGTAGCTTGCCAGGCTCTGCCGTGTAGGTGGTATAGTCTCAGTAGAAGGATCTCATATCTAGCATTTACTAATGAAACTTAAAGGGGAAAGATCAGGTTTTCTCTTGGATGGAGCTCTGAGGAACCATGGAGTCTGGATGTTGAAAATGACTGACTGCATGATGTGTGGTTTGCTCTGGCTTCTTGCTAGGCTTACTGGAATGAGGGGTATCAGTTTAAAAGGGTTCTAACCCTTTCAAATATGTCTGGTTATATTGTTCCTTCACCAAAAACTCTCCAGTGGATTAAATGGATTTCCAGCTCGTGCAGTTATGCACGAGACAGACATGGGGCAGAGCTGCTACTGGCTCTCACTGTGCCCAGCCGCTCATGAGGTGCCCTGGAGGGATGGCAGGTTCTATCCCTGGCCCGCCACCCCAGCAGAGCCTCACAACAAGCCAGCCGACCCCCCACTCCATGAGGACCTCCATTTTACACATCTGGACTTCCTCCTCGTCAGAACTCCACCCAGCAGACCAGCCAATCACAGCCCAGCTCATCGAGATCCACCCTGCTGCAGTCTTTTTTTAATCCGGCCCAGGTATGCTGATCCAGAGACAGACATGGGGCAGAGCCTCACTGGCTCTCACTGTGCCCAGTCACTCATGAGGTTTCTGGGAGGAATGGCAGGTTCTATCCCTCGCCCGCCACCCCAGAAGAGCCTCACAACAAGCCAGCCAACCCCCCACTCCATGAGGACCTGCATTTTCCACATCCGACTTCCTCCTCATCAGAACTCCACCCAGCAGACCAGCCTATCACAGCCCAGCTCATCGAGATCCACCTTGCTGCAGTCTTTCTTAATCCAGCAAACAGCCGCACGGTTCATCAATAAATGCTGGATTTTGAGATGACTACAAGAGTATCTACCCACACGGCAGAGCCTGGCAAGCTACCCATGTCGTATTTAATATGCCAGATATCAGTAACAATTATAGACCTCATTCCCATATCCTGATGGAATGGTTTGAGGCTCTTTATGTTCCTGGAGCAAGCAGGTTCCCTTGGACTCTACCTGCATGAGACAGGTCATATGGAGATGTTACTGGTGCCCGCTCAAGCAAATCGAAGATGAAAGGGAAGACAGTGATACAGTGATACAGTGCAGTCGTTCAGTTCATCAATAAATGCTGGAGATCAGAGGTGACTACAAGAGTATGCCACCTGCATGGCAGAGCCTGGCAAGCTACCCATGTCATATTTGATATGCCAAATACCAGTAACAATTATAGACCTCATTCCCATGACCTGATGGAATGGTTTGAGGCTCTTTATGTTCCTGGAGCAAGCAGATGCCCTTGGGCTCTACTAGCATGAGCCAGGACATATGGAGATGTTACTGGTGCCGCTCGAAAGCAAATCAATGATGAACGGGAAGACAGTGATACAGTGATCAATAAAAGAAAAAGCCAAATCTTCACAAGGCCTATCTGCTGCCCACTTCCCTTTCCACCTCAGGCAGATGAGCCTTTCCACTTCTCTCCAAGGATGCAAGGTATGTTCCTAACCTTAGTGGAATGTTTCCCTGCCTAAAATTCCTTTTACCAAGACATCCATGTGTCTATCTTACTGACCTCCTTCAAGTCTCAACTTTGTATAGGTCTGCCAGAACCAATCAGTTTTAAATTGCAGTCTCTCTCTACTCTCCTTTCCACTTCTAATATTTCCCTTTTTATTTTAATGGTACTTACTGCCTTCTAAATGCTATCATTATTATTTTTCAATTTTTACAAGGGCCATAAGACTCACAGACATGGGGCAGAGCTGCTACTGACTCTCCCCTGTGCCCAGCTGCTTATGAGGCTCCCGGGAGGGATGGCAGGTTCTAGCCCTGGCCCACCACCCCAGTGGAGCCTCACAACAAGCCAGACGCCCCCCCCCAATTAGGGGCCTCCATTTTCCACATCCGACTTCCCCTCATCAGAACTCCACCCAGCAGACCAGCCTATCACAGCCCGGCTCATGAGGCCGCAAGAGGCCACTTGGTTCATCAATAAATTGTAGATTTTTAGATGACTACAAGAGTATGCTACCCGCACAGCAGAGCCTGGCAAGCTACCCGTGTCGTATTTGATATGCCAAATACCAGTAACAATTATAGAACTCATTCCCATGACTTGATGGAATGGTTTGAGGCTCTTTATGTTCCTGGAGCAAGTAGTTACCCTTGGGCTCTACTTGTATGTGACAGGTCATATGGAGATGTTACTGGTGCCAGCTCTAGCATATCTATGATGAAAAGGAAGACAGTGATACGGGAAAAGTATTTGCACTGCCCGCCTGTCTTTCACCAACTATAAGACCAAGATGACTGCCCTCCGACGCCCTGATGGATCTATCACATCTTCCAGAAAGGCAATGGAGAAGATTATCCAGGACTTCTACTCAAATCTCTTTGATAGCCACATCCACCTGCCCACATACCAAATTCCACAGGATGGATATGTCATTCCCAACGTTCTCCCTTCTGAAATCCGACATGCCATCTCGTCGGTAAAGAAGGGAACAGCACCAGGCCCAGACAAAGTCAGACCCGAACACCTGAAGACTCTGCCATCAGTACTCATCAATACACTAGCTCGGCTCTTCACACGCTACCTGTCCGAATGCAAGGTGCCCTCCCCAATAGAAAACCAGCAGGACAGTTCTATTGTTCAAGAAGGGAGATATTCACGACATCAGCAACTATCGCCCCATCTGCCTGTTGTCTGTCATCTACAAGCTGTTTACACGAGTCATCCTGAACAGGATTAGCAGAACACTAGATGAAGGACAACAATGCGAGCAAGCAGGTTTCCGGAAAGAATTCAGCACAATCGACCATATCCACACAATAACCAAGCTCATTGAGGTTTGTAGGGAGTACAAGATGCCGCTCTGTCTCACGTTCATTGATTTACAGAAAGCCTTTGATTCTGTGGAGACTGAAGCAGTCATCGAAGCCCTAGTCAAACAGGGTGTTCAAACCCAATACATCAAGATCCTTCGTGAGCTGTATTACGGATTCACCACCAGGATCTCACCATTCTACAAAGAAGTGATCATTGATGTCAAAAGAGGGGGTTCGACAGGGTGATACCATCTCACCAAATCTCTTCAGTGCCACCCTCGAGAACATCATGAGACAATTAGAATGGGAAGGAATGGGAGTGAAGATAGATGGTCGGCAACTACACACCTCCGCTTCGCTGATGACATCGTTCTAATAACACCAAACATTAACTAAGTGGCACAAATGCTGGCTGACTTTAACCAAGAATGTGGAAAGGTAGGTCTACAGCTGAATCTGAAGAAAACTATGTTCATGAGAAATGAACTAGTTCCTGAGGCCCCATTCACTCTCAATGGAACAAACATCTCTGAATGCAGCAGTTATGTGTACCTAAGTCGAGAAGTCAACATGATGAATGACCTAAAACCTGAGCTGCGCAGGAGGAAGAGAGCGGCATGGAATGCCTTCAAAGGCATCGAAGAAATAGCTAAAGGACAAAGAACCTCCGGCTCTGGGCACATCTCTTCTACTCCACCGTTCTCCCTGCATTAACATACGCCTCAGAGACCTGGACCCTACGAAAGCAGGATGAGAATGCTATTCGGGTCTCCCAGAGAGGCATCGAAAGAGCTATGCTTGGAATATCATGTCTCACTCAAGTGAGTGAAGGAATCCGGAGTTCTGACCTCCGTCGCTATTCTAGAATCAGGGGTGCTGTCTCGTTTGCCAAGGCATCGAAAATCAGATGGGCTGGACATGTAATGCAATTTGGAGACAACCGCTGGACTAGATCCGTTACCGACTGGATCCCACGGGATGTCAAAAGATCACGTGGCCGCCCACCTACAAGATGGTCAGACTTCCTTGTTAAGACCCTGAAGGAACGGTTTGAGGCTCTTCATATTCCTGAATCAACCAGATGCCATTGGGCTACATTGGCACGTGATAGGGTCCAATGGAAATGTTACTGGCGCCCGCTCGAGCAAATCGGTGAATAACGGGATTCAAGTGATCAAGTGATCAAGTGATCTAAGATAATGCCTAGCACATAATGTAAATAGCCAAATAAATGAAAGAATGAATAAATAAATAATTGATTTAATTTATTGCTAAGCCTTGAGCTTATTATGGGCGTGAGCAGGATTGATCCATCTTTTTGTTCATAACATGTAGGACAGTAATGGGGATTCAATAAATACTGGTTAAAAATAAGGGAAATTTTTTAAATGAATAAGGTGTGTGAGAGACTCACGGACATGGGGCAGAGCTGCTACTGGCTCTCCCTGTGACCAGCCGCTCACGAGGCGCCCGGGAGGAATGGTGGGTTCTAGCCCTGGCCCACCACCCCAGCAGAGCCTCTCAACAAGCCAGACGACCCCCACTCCATGAAGGCCTCCATTTTCCACATCCGGACTTCTCTCTCGTCAGACCTCCACCCAGCAGACCAGCCTATCAGCGCTTAGAGATGCCTACAAGAGTATGTTACCTGCGGCAGAGCCTGGCAAGCTACCCGTGTTGTATTTGATATATATGCCAAATACCAGTAACAATTATAGAACTCATTCCGAATGGATTGAGGCTCCTTATGTTCCTGGAGCAAGCAGATCCCTTGGGCTCTACTAGCATGAGACAGGACATATGGAGATGTTACTGGGGCCCGTCGAGCAAATCGATGATGAACGGGAAGACAGTGATACAGTGACAGTGAAGGTGTGTCTAGAAATGTGAGATTCCAGTTCAGATACTGGGTATACTGTTTCCTTCAGGGCCACTCCCAATTTTTGATGGAGGAAGGGTCCTTTTACTGAGAAGTGTTTCCCTGCAAGCCTTCAGGAAGCTTCTCCATAAGACCACACAGTAGGGTTTTCATACACGCACACAATACAGAGGTGAGCCAGGCTCTCATCAGCTTTCACTCCAATGCCCAGCTTCTAGGCCTCAAATTCTGATAACCGAGAAACTAGAAAACTCAAGTTACTTCAACAAACACATCCCTTGTATTTCTCCTTTCAGGGATCCACATCTCAGTAGGTAAAGTTGGCCTAGTTCACATCCCCCTTTCAGCCTGTCATTTATTTCTGCCGCTGGGGAGGGAGTGAAGCGGCTTCTTGTGCCACAGAGGTGCAGAGGTCTGCTCCTACCAGCCAGGCACTCCGGGAGGAAGCCACGGCCTTGTAGAGGCGACCTTGCTGGCAGCTGGAGTACAAAGGGAAGGGGTGGGGGAGGGCTACTGGTGGAGGGAAGGGAGACAGCAGAAGGGGAGCTAGTGCAAATCTAAAGTCAGGTTGGATGAATTAAAAACATAAACAAACATAATAAAGAAAGGGAGAGGATAAAACTGGAAACATCAAGTTGCTATTTCTGTCTGGTTAAGGAGAGCTTGGCCACACCCAGCAGTGCTCAGGCCGAGAGCAGAGCCCACAGTCAGCAAGGGTTAAACCCAGCAAGCAGATTGACATCAAGCTCAGAACTTCTGCCTGACACACCATTAACAAAGGCCTTTGCCTATGTGAGCTGTGTCCAATCCTCAAGGTGGGTATTTCCCAGCAAACATATCCTGAATCTTTAGGACCCACACTGGGCACTGCCCTTGTCCGTTATCGTTCAACTCAAAGAGGCAGTCGAGTATCTATGAATTGGGGAAATACGTGTAGAGGAAATGTCTGATAGCGGCCAGTGTCCAATAATCCATAAAGAACTTACAACAAGGGACAATAATTCTATACTTTTCTACTGGCAAATGATGTGAATAGATATTTAGCAAAGATGGACATCTTCCAGCAGGAAGATGAAACAAACCCTGTGTCATTGCTTAGCAAAACCACAATGAGCCACTACCTCCTACCTGCTAAAACGCTACTCGTTAAACAAAACAGAAATCGCAGCTGCCAAAGAAGATGCAACAAAGGGAAGCTCTGCACCCTGTGCTTGGGCAGCGATCTGTGCAAGCAGGAGGAAAATGGAGTGGACAGTCCTCAGGAATTAAAACTAGCCTGGAGCGACAGCACAGTGCGGAGAGCGCTTGCCTTCTATGCAGCTGACCTGGGTTCGATCCCCGGCATCCCATATGGCCCCCTGAGCACCACAGGAGTAATTCCGGAGTGTGGAGCCAGGAGTAACCCTGAGCATCACCGGTGTGACCCAAAAGGCAACAACAACAACAAAAATAAATAATAAAACTAGAAGCAGCATCTGTCTAGTGACCTCACTTCTGGATCTAGACGCAAAGGAAATCCAGTCCCGAGGCTGACGCTGTCACGGCTAACCACGTTCATTGCAGCTGTTTACAGTAGTTAAGAATTCGAATAACTAGAGTGTGCTGAGGACTAAATGCATAAAGAAACACACCAACATGAATGTGTCAATACACATACCGTGAAGTACAGCTCAGCTCTCGAGAAACAGGACACCCTGAAATTGGGAAGAGCATGGATGGGTCTTAAGGACATTGTGCAGAAATTATGGTTTACTTATATGCAGAATCTCAAAGTATAGAAGCCACATGAGCAGTGAGTGCTGTGGCGGTTCCCGGATTGGCAGCAGCGAGGAAGGTGGACATTTTGGTCAAAGGTTCAGAATGTTCAGTTATAAGACTTGGGAGTTCACAGTCTGGCTGCAGCTTGATGACTCCACTGACAGTACTCACGGCATCCTTGAAGGTCCTGGGAGAGGAGCTGAAATAGCCTCACTGTGACAAGGACAGAGCTGGGAGCTGCGGGCCGGGCCATGCAGCTCGGCGGGACACATCTGTATCCACGGCTCTCTCCGCACGCCTTGAACTTCTCCACTTCTTTGTGTGGATAGTATTTCAGTCACCAACGATGGCCACAATGAAGGCGTAAAGAAGCAAGTGGGAGAAAGCTGGCCAGTGTGAACAGCACGTAGGACTAGCCAGGACTGCCCTCCAAAGCCATGACGTGACAAAATCCTGGCGGCCATGCCACCGGATTGGGAAGTATTTGGGCTCCTCGGCAAGTTGCCCAGCAAAGTTTCCCAGGACAAAGGTGCCCTCGCCCGTGATTCTGTGCGTGTTCTATGGCCTGGAGCAGAAGCCCTTGGCTTCTGGAATGGACCAAGACAGGACACATGGACAGGACAAGATGGTGATCCAAGCCTGGGAAACCAGGAATCGGGAAGTGGGAAAGGCAGCCTCTGCATCTGCGGGGTGGTGGTGCGCCGGATTCTGAGAGGTGGCCTTGCCAAGCAAAGGAAGGACAGGCAGCCCGTCCAGTCCACTCGGGGAGTGGTGAGCTCAGCAAGGGGGGGTGCAGGGTGAGGGAAGAGGCCTCATTATCCATGAGGCTCACCCAGAAGGGCGCGACCAGCAGCAGCCCAGTGCCCTGGCTGGGCACAGTGCTTCCCGTGGGGAAGCCATGGAGCACTCCTGGGCCCAAAAAAACCGGGATGCTGAGAAGAGAAGACAGGAACTTTAGAGACGGAAAATGAACAGGGAAGGTTTCACCTTCATTTTGGCTAAAGATCCGTAGAACAAGAAAAACAAATCAGAGTTACTGAAATTCCTATAGGAAAAGCATGTGCCTATAAGCACCAATCCTGACTGCCTCTGCCCACTGAAATATGTATTCAGAGAATGGAACTGACTCTGAAAGCAGCTTTGGGAAGGAAAGCAGCTATCGGCGCCTGCCAGACAGGGCCCGTCTCTGCAGCAGCCCCGGTGGCCTTTCTAGACCACTAACGAGCCACCCAGGTGATAGTAGAGAGTTTTAAGTGCAATTGATTCACTGGAAGAAAATTAAACAAGACGATGCAGTTGGTGCTGTTTGATCATGAGAATCAAAGCCCCTGTGACCTGGACAGAGACACATTGATTTCTTCTGTCCCTGGGGTGTAAACAGAGGCACCCAGCGCAGGCACTTGGGCGTTGCTGTTGCCTGGCATGGCACATGAGTGGTCATCACACGAAGACGAGCGTCCCCACACCTGGAGCTCCAGGGCTAGCAAAACACCAGGGCCTGCCCGGAGACATCCCTCCCGGAATTGACAAGACACCCGGTGCCCTGCTGACGGCCGGTGCCTGGATCAGATCCTCCCCAATTAGGCAAACTGAGCACCGAGCCTCGGGCGCCAGCCAGGCCGGGCTTGTCTGGGAATGCGCGCTTTCCAATCTACCTTTAACAAGAAAAGAAATTTATAAATGGAGATGTCAGAACAATTGTAAGGGGGAATGTCGAGCAGAAATTTAGATAATTCCACCACTTGCATGGGAGTTCTGAAGTCGCACGAACACGGACGGACAGGGCAGGTGCCCGCACGGATGGTGCCATGAACACAGGGTCATTACTGCAATTTCCAGACCACCACTCACTCCAGCAAGCCCGTCAGGAAGACAAGAGCTGCTCGCGGCTGGGCCCCCTGGGGTCGCCAGCCCTGGACTGGCATGGTCTGAACTATCAGAATGGCGGGAGAGCCCGTACAGGTGACACGAGTGTGATCAAAGCACCCTGAAAGGAGGAACCAGCAGACAGCCCCAGCCACGGGCCCTCTGTTGAGGCTGACGCCGTCAGTAGCTCACTAATGAGGGCGCCCAGGTGCCCGCAGCTCTGCAGGCCCAGACATGGCTGTGAGGCCGAGTCCCAGCTCAGCCACTGAAGGGGCTTTTCACAAGTGTCACGTAACTCAGATTCGTCGCCGACACCCACGGCTCTTCTGCCCCTGCACCAGCTGCGGTGCCTGACACACTGTCAAAGCAGCGTCTCGGCCACCTGCTGTCCATGGGTCATTGACCATCACACACACACGAGGAGAAGGACCTCTACACCACAGACGCTGGCCTGTGGGTCACCATGCTAATAGCTCAGACTGGCCAAATTGTGGGGCGCAAATGGCCAGGGCATGGGGGGGGACTTGCCCCAGTCCTCCACCACTTGCTGGCTCTGTCTCTCTGGGTTTCTTAGGGTTCAGGCAGGAAGTTGACTCTGGCCACCTACTGGAAGGCAGAGCCCGGGCCCACAGGACATCGGGCATGCTCCCCAACTCTGCCCTGGCTCTGCAGCTCTTAGACCAGGTGCCGGTGGCGACCGCATGAAATAAAGGACTTTATTCCCAACCTCAAGACTTACCACCCAACTGGGGTGGGGGTCCAAACAGATGGTAATAACTACAACAAGGCAGAGAAAGAAATCTAATACAACAGAGACACGAAATACTAAAGAAATAAAAGCCCACAGAGATGGATTCCATCTGGACCACAGGGGACAGCAGCATGAAAGGACATGTGCGCTGATGGGTATTAGGATGGACGGGGCGGGGCCTCCCGGGATGAAAGCAAAGGAGGGGTGAGAGGAAGGATCGGGCAGGACGGCTGCCTAGAGGAAGATGAGTCTGGGGCCCAGCAAGGCCCACCCAGTGCTCCGTGAGATGCTTTTCAGCTGGTGATCTTAGCTCTTTAGGATTCAACACCTTGGTACGAGCTGACCGGAGCCTGTCTGTGGCCGAGCCGAGGAATACACTGTGTTTTACCCACTCTACTCCCCGTGCCCATGTCGCCTCAGACAACTGACGTTTTACAACCCACAAATATGACAACAACAAGCATGTGAGCATCGTTCTGAACAGACGTGGCCATGTGTCACTCCAGGATGGAGAATGACAAGCTCCGGCCATCTAAACTATTTCCTCCTGGACCTTAGATGTTTCTCCCTGTCTGTGACACTTGGATAGAAAGAAAGAGGTCAAGAGGAATTTTGAGAATGATTTTCAGAAATGGAGTCGTAAGTGACCTTAGGTGACCCTGCCTCAAGAAGAAACAGTGGGGAGTTGGAACCAGAGGGACGGCTCAGTGCTCAGGGCACCGGCCTTGCTCATTGCCTGGTGTGATCCCCAGCACTCCGTAGGTCCCTGAGCACCGCCAAGAGCAGGTGTGTCCCAACACAAAGCAGAGCAACAAATGGGGGCTGAGGCGGGCACTGTGGTATGTATGAGAACATGCGGCCTCGGGATTTCCCGATCAAGGGGATCGGGGACATTCCTTGTCGAGCTACGGCACCATCCTTGGTTCTGTCGAGTATCAGTGAGGTTTGTTTGCACAGAACCGCGTGGGGTCGGGGGCCTGCATGCAGCCTGTTTCCTGAATGGGGGGAGCCATGCCCAGAACATCGGGGCCCCACAGGCACTGCCCAGGGCCTCATGGGCAGCTGCTGTCTACCATGATGCTGAGAAATGCCGCGGGCAGCGGAGACTGGCACGGTGGTTGGTGTGAACCACACTCAGAGCCGCAGGAGCTCTGCCCAGCTGGCGGGAGACCCCGAAGCATCAGCCTGTCAGGCACAACAGCCCAATGTTGAAGACAGATGTTGATTGTTGTGTGTTTGGGGGCCACCCCCATGGTGGCCAGGGCTGACTCCTGGCTCTGTGCTCAGGGTCACTCCTGCAGAGACATAGTGAACCATGCGGGGTGCCGGGGTCTCAAGCAAAGCAGGAGCCTCCCCACAGATCTCTGGCCCCAAGGCCATGATTCTAAACGTTCATGAACAGGCCACGTCTAGCTCGTATGACCCGCCCAGCCCAGCAGCCTTGAGCACTGTGGCGTGGGCAGACAGGGCGACAGCTGCCAGGGAACATCTGTCTCCGGTGACGCCTGGGTGAAGTCCTGGGCAGGTTTCTGAGCCCACCCTTCATCCACCAAAACTGAAAGCCACTGCCTGGGCCTGTGACACCCTCAGGGGGCTCCACGTGTGCCAAGTAGGCAGTTTGCTTGGGTCTGGGGAAGGGGAAGCTATGGCCGGCCACTGAGAAACCGGAGCCTGCTGGGAAGACGCTTCTTCACATTTCCAGGCAGAGTCCTCCAAGAGTGGCTGCAATGCGCCCAGCCAACAGCCAGACACTGGTGGGCCAACTCAGTGGGTGCCCGACACAGGGGTCATTCGGGTGAGTGCCTAACACAGGGGGACAGCCGGTGAGTGCCGGACATAGGGGACAGTCGGGTGAGTGCCAGACATAGGGGTCAGTCAGGTGAGTGCCCAAACAGGGGTCAATCGGGTGAGTGCCCAACACAGAGGTCAATCGGGTGAGTGTCCGACACAGGTGTCAACTGGGTGAGTGTCCGACACAGGGTCAGTCGGGTGAGTGGCCGACACAGGGGTCAGTCGGGTGAGTGCCCAACACAGGGGTCAGTCGACTGAGTGCCCAACGCAGAGGTCAGCTGGGTGAGTGCCCAACGCAGGGGTCAGTCAGATGGGTGCCCAACACAGGGGTCAGTCAGATGGGTGCCCAACACAGGGGTCAGCCAGGTGAGTGGCCGACACAGGGGTCAGCCGGGTGAGTGCCCAGCAGAGGCGGACTCAGGCTGGCATATCCAGGATATAAGCGGATCCACCCCAAGCCCTTCCCATGCTCCCACAGGAAGCAGTTTCCCAGGTACCAGCATGCATGACCCTCACAGACGGGATGGCTGGTGCTGGGCATGCGCTTGCTCATCACTCGCATTATTAGTGGCCACTGCCAAGAGCATGGAACTGCTCAGAAGCTAGCCCTGGATGGTGACAGGAAGTGAGGGAACAGTGGTGAGAGCCTCATTCCCAGAGTGCGGGGATTGGGCTCCTGCCCCAGAGTCCCCCACTACAGCCTGGGAATGAAAACGGAAGTGACTGTATCCAGGGAGGCGCCCAAGGAATTTACTCTGCTACTCTTCCAAGCCCTGAAGCTGGGAGGGGGCAGGTGGGCAGTCCCTTGTGACGAGCCGAGCTGGAGGCCTGCCCCCTCCTTAAGTGCACTCTCCTGGTCTGCACAGTCTGCACACAAGGCCCAAGGAGTGGGGCGGGGGCGAGGAGGGCTGAGGGCAGACCCGACTCACCGAGCTGTGCCGCCTTCCAGCCTGACAGCTCGAAGCTCTTCCTTTCAGTTGGGAGATAATTGGAGACATACCCGCTGGGTTTGGGTCCCAGCGGCCACAGGGCCTCCTGCATGGCCTGAGTCCCTGAGATTCCACAGGCCACGGCATGTGACTGGCCATTGTGTGGCGCCGGGAGGTTGTTTGTTGGCTGCTGGAAAAGTCTGGCATGAAAAGTTGGCCCCGTAGGGGCGCCCGGGGCCATTCACCGCCCACCACCCGCCAGGCCCTCTGCTGGGCTGCAGCTCTGCGGTACCCTGGGTGTGTGAGCTGGAATACCAAATATGTCGAAAACCCTGCACTATTCTCAGCATGCTTGGGCCTCTGAGAACATTCTAGGCAATATATCACTGGTAGCTTTCGGGTCTTTGATAGTTTCCCATGATTCTGTGGATTTTCAAGAATCAGCATTTGTAGAAATGCATGCTTACTGCTAATAATATCAACAGTCACACAGCGCTCTATCTATAGTACAGAGCGCGAGCACTCACACACACCCACACACACAACTTTTGTAAGATCTCTAAACCTCCAAGAGATGGAGCAAGTGGAAAGTGAGGGAAACTGGCCAAGGTCCCTCATACTCTTCAGAGGCAAACACTAGACCCCCACAGGCAGGGAACGTGGAAGGAGTGAGGTGGAAGGTGAAAACAGTGTTTGGAAACAAATAATCCAATGGCCTCATTTCAACTCACTCTGAAAGCAGAAAAACAGTAGGAAATGGCTCTGATTCAATAAACCGCTTGTAGGATTCGTCGGAGAAGTTCCAGAAGAAACAGAGGAAAGGGCAGCAGTTGCTGAAAGGGTGAGAGAGAGCCAGAGTTCAGAGAGAAGAGTCAAGAGCCACGGCAACCCCAGCACTGCAGAAGCCCACACGGGCCACAGGGGCGCTGAGAATGTCCGTGTTCTGGGTCAGGAGGAAAGTGTCCGCGAGGGGGTGGGAGTGACAGCACAGCGGGCAGGGTGTTTGCCTTGCATGCAGGGAGACCCAGGTTCGATCCCCAGCATCCCATAAGATGCCCTGAGCACAGCCAGGTGTAACCCCTGAGTACTGCAGGGTCTGACCCAAAAGGAGAAAAAAAAAAAAAAAAAAAGAAAGAAAGTCTCAGAGGGCTTATGAGGATTGAAGCTACTCAGGGCACATCCCCCAGCACTGAAACACTCAGGAAATGGCACCAAAGACATTTCAGGACATCCTCGAGTATCAGCACCTTCAGCACTTGGCTTTAAAGTTGCATCAGAGAGCAGATCTGTGATCACTGTATCACTGTCTTCTCATTGTTCATAGATTTGTTCGAGCGGGCACCAGTAACATCTCCATTAGTCCTGTCACCAGCAAGTGTAACCCAAGGGCATCTACTTACTCCAGGGACAGGAAGAGCCCAAAACCATTCTTCAGGTCATGGAACTGAGGTCCATAATTGTTACTAGTTTTTGGCATAACAAGTAAATAAAACACGGGTAGCTTTCCAGGCTTTACCATGTAGGTGGTATAGTCTCAGTAGGCCTGTGATGGAAATTCAAAAAATATTTTATTAAAGAAGAAGAACAGCAACAAAAAGGTACTGTGAAGTATTGTGTGTGAGCAAAGCCAGGAGGGAAATTAACAGCAACAACAAACAGGTTATGCAAAGTGGTCGGAGGGACCAAAGCCAGAAGGAAAATTAACGGTGCTAAATGCTTTGAGAAGCAGAATCTTTACTAACTTTCTTCTAAGAAAACATTTCTTGATCATTTTAGCAAACTATCTGTAATAAGAACTATAAAAAATTTATTGAGGGTCTGCTATAAGGGAATGCGTAAGCCATGGTCGGGAAAAAATGGAAATAATGGTGGTGGGAAGTTGCAGTGGCGGGGTTGGATATTGAATATTTGTAAGCAATCAAGACAAACAACTTTGCAAAAGACAGAGTAGAAGCCCACTACAGTGACAGCAGTAACACAGATGGGCCAACTCACACGTAACAGCTCAGGAAAAAGGTCATGATTTTAGCAACCCCATTCCGAGATGTATGTTGTAATAAGTAATATAATAGTGCCTGCTTAGGGAGCGGACATGGGGAGTAGGTGGGGAGCGAGGGTCTTTAGTGTCATAAGGACTTACTGTGGTGAGACCGGTGTGGGAATATTGAATTCCTAAAACAATCGTATTGTGAACAGCTTTGTAAATCATGGTGTTTAAATAAAGGTTTAAACGTTAAAAAAGAAAAGAAGTAGATAAAAAAAGATGCAAAAGATGCAAAAGATGCAAAGATTCTCTCCCTTGTGGGAGTGAGAAAAAAAGAAGAGATAAAGTCCAAGGAAAGAAAAGACATTCATAAAAATATTTTAGAATGCAAATAGGTGGGTACGATTGTAAAGACAAAGCAAAGCGGCTGTTATAGATCGACGCAAGTTGACAGCTCCCAAATTGGGGTGACCCACGGCATCTGCAGCAAGAACCGTCCCCCTCAGCCATGGTCAGGGCTCCCAGAAGAACCAGCTGCTGCTTCACTTTGACCTATGCAGGTTGTCTCTGAAGACAGAAACATTTATGCAGAAGCAGAGCAGGGAAAATGAATCAAAGAAGCAGAAAAGTGAACAGCCTTACATTGAGAAGAAGAAACTTAATTTCAATGATGATGCTTCTTCCCCACCAGGACCTGGGGCCCAGACAGCGCTGTCAGAGTCTTTCTAGGGAGATGCTGATCATAGAGAAGCTTCTCCCTAGGTTAGACGAAGACGAAGTGTGTCCCGTTCATTTAGGAGCACACGCGACCGGGACGTCCAAACCAGACAGGGTCGTTCTAGGAAGGTTCCTGTGACCGCGACACACAAAAGCTCCCGCCGCCGACAGCACCCCTGGCCCAGAAACCAGTTTTCCCACACTCAAAGATCAGTGAAGGTGCCTGCACTCACTCCCCCAACCTGATCCCAACCACGAGGGAGCGAGAACAGCATCTCGCTGTTCTAGAGATGTAGCAGGAGGCAGGGGGTCCCCAAGAGCGAGAGGGGAATCGGAGGAGGAGAAGGTGTCAGCTCTGAGGAGCAGCCGGGGCAGAGGCTCAGTGAGGCGCCCGCTCCACAAGGGAGAGGAGACGTGTGGGAGAGCTGCCACCTGGCGTGGAAGGAGCAAAGAAGGAACATGCAGGGACAGTCGTCAGATGCCCCCAGAGAAGAGAGCGACAGGTAAGCACTGGAGAGGCACCAAGATGGGGCTGGGATGGCCCCGGAGGAGCCCCAGGCTTGCTGGACCCTGCAGACACCCAGCAGCGGACGCCTCCTCTGGGCCCAAGCCCAGGCAGGTGAGGACGATGATATATTATAGACAGACCAAGTGGGGAGCGGATGGATGTGCCTGGCTCTAGACAAATGAGCAGTAGATGAAGATAAACACAAAGGTGCTGGGTCATGGTGGTCATGCGTGCATGGATGGCGGACAGAGGGGCGGGGACGGGGAGAAATGCGCATACGCCACTAGGATAGAGGCTGTGTGTGTGTGCGCAGACACCAGAAGGCCCCACGCACACGTCCACATGGGCCAGTGTGTGAGCCAGCTCAACAGGGAAAGAAAAGAAAGAAGCTGGACACTGGTGACCACGTGCCACTTACTCCATTGACTCACCTCCAAATGCTACGTCTGGGCCGGAGAGATGGCACAGGGGAGGGCCCGTGCCTTACACACAGCCAACCTGAGTTTGACACACAGCACCCCATACGGTTCCCTGAGCCCCGCCAGAAGTGAGCCCTGAGCATAGAGCCAGGAAAGAGCCCTGAGCACAGAGCCAGGAGTCAGCCCTGAGCACAGAGCCAGGAGTTAGTCCTGAGCGAGCACTGAGCCAGTAATGAGCCTTGAGCAGAGGCAGGAGTCAGCCCTGAGCACAGAGCCAGGAGTGAGACCTGAGCACAGAGGCAGGAGTCAGCCCTG
This sequence comes from Cryptotis parvus, assembly GCA_021461705.1. Taxonomy (NCBI): domain Eukaryota; kingdom Metazoa; phylum Chordata; class Mammalia; order Eulipotyphla; family Soricidae; genus Cryptotis; species Cryptotis parvus. The sequence goes on along the minus strand of JAJIBD010023393.1, from coordinate 24,767 downwards.
AGCACAGAGCCAGGAGTCAGCCCTGAGCGCAGAGCCAGGAGTCAGCCCTGAGCGCAGAGCCAGGAGTGAGCCCTGAGCATAGAGTCCGGAGTGAGCCCCAAGCACAGAGCCAGGAGTGAGCCCTGAGTTCTGCTGGGTCTGGTCTAACAAGCCAGTCATATAAAGCCATTTCCTCCTAGAGAGCGTGGAGCCACTGCAGGGAAAGCCTCCAGCCATACCAGGGCCTCCTCTGAGGCTGAGCCCGCTCAGGGACATCTAGCAGCGCCCCGCCTCTTCCCAGGACCCAAGACCAGTGTGAGCACCACTGAGAAGAGCCAGAGTGTGTGTCCTCAGGAACAACAGGCTGGCGAGAGGTGAGCAGAGCTTTAATGCACCTTCCCACAAAATGCTTCCTGCATGCTCAGGAGAGACCCGAGCAGTGCAGAGGGCACTGGGCACCTCCTTCATAGAGGCTGAAGTCACACGGCCGGCAGGGACACGGGAGTCACATGGTCCCTCCAGGCTGCTCCCAAAGCCCAGCAGAGCCCATGCTGACTACGAGCCTCGGGCTACCATAAGAACGTTGAATGAGTCTCGCCCGGGCCAGAGCGAAGCAAATGGCACATGGTGATTCAGCATCCAGTCCCGAAGAGAAATAGGAGCCCAGCCAGCACCCAGGGAGCAGAGTGAGTCACCGAGTGCAGGAAGAGCTTCTGGAAAGGTCCAAACAACTGACAATACTTCGCTGGGGTCCGAGGCTTTGGGGCCATCATGCATCCCTGCCTGGTTGGAGAGGGCAGAGAGGAAAGTTCTCTGATAGAAATCAGCTCTAAAAATATCCTCATGGAGGGATCTGTCAACAGCTCACCCCGGATGACGGGGAAAGACCGTTCTGTTTCCTCTACTTCCAATATTTCTGGTTTGCTGTTATTTCCAAACTGCTTAAAATCTTAAATAAGAGTGCATACACGTGTGTGTAATTCACCACATACACAAAATGAGAAAAGAATTGGATGATTTCAAAGGGATTTATCAATGGATGTGACTAAATTCTACTTACATTCATAGTTAAAAGCAACGACAGCACAACGTTTCTGCGTGTGCACACCTGCAGCTCGGAGCTGGGAGCGTGGAGGAGGAGGAGGGAGGGGGAGCCTCACTTCCGCCCCTTCACCTCAGAGGCTCCCGCCAGCTACGACTCCACCAGCTCTGCAAATCCGTCAGAGTGGAGGCCTCTGAACAATGAACCCAACTTCAGGTGTCTGCGGGGACCAAAGGGCCGGCAGCTGGGATTTCCTGCCAGACACTGGAGAGAAGAGTGGCCGGGCTAGGTGTGGGATGAGCCGCGAGGTCCCGAGCAGGAAGCTCTGACACTGCCCGGTGATAGGCACAAACGCTTTTAGACTCGTTAGAGCCCCCTGGAAGCCGACATGCCCTTAAAGACGGACCCCATGTGCCATCCCAGGAAAAGGAACCTGGAGGGCGAAGGGCCAAGGCCCCTCCAGATAAGTGAGTTCTGCTGCACAGGACAGAGTTCCTGGTTGCGGAGGGAGGGGTGAAGAGAGACATTTTCTCCCCTGACCTCGTGACAATGCTCAAGAGAGGGGTAACCTCGGGAGGTCATGGGCATCCGAGGCCAGGTCAAAGCCCAGAGGGCTGCACGGGCCAGTTCCACTCCTGAGGCGAGTCCATGCTGCTTGTCGAACATGGTCCACACTGCTTGTCTGAGACAGTACACGCTCTTTTCTGAGGCAGGCTCATGTTGGTTGTCTGAGGCAGGACCTTGTGTTTTTCTGAGGCGGGTCCACACTGCTTGTCAGAGGCAGGTCTATGCTGTTTGTCTGAGACAGGTCCACACTGCTTGTCTGAGGCGGGTCCACACTGCTTGTCTGAGGCGGGTCCACACTGCTTGTCTGAGGCGGGTCCACACTGCTTGTCTGAGGCGGGTCCACACTGCTTGTCTGAGGCGGGTCTATGTTGTTTGTCTGAGACAGGTCCACACTGCTTGTCTGAAACGGGTCCACACTGCTTGTCTGAGGCTGGTCCACACTGCTTGTCAGAGGCAGGTCTATGCTGTTTGTCTGAGACAGGTCCACACTGCTTGTCTGAGGCGGGTCCACACTGCTTGTCTGAGGCAGTTCACTCAGTTGTGTGAGGCAGATCCTGGCTGCTCGTCTGGAAAGGCTTCCTCAGAACCTGACCGACTCATCCCCTCAGCCCTTGACTCCATCTTCCACCTCCACAGTAGCAAGGGCATTTCTGAAAAGCGCATTCCTGAAAAATAGACTCAACGTATCAAAGCTCGAAGAAGCCCTTGTCAGCTGATTAAGATTCTTCCCAGTTAGGAAGCAGCAAACTCCCGTTGAGTCGCGCAGCTCCGCTGCCAGCTGGCCGGACTAGTCTCTCTGACTCCCGTCCACACTCGAGTGTGGTCGAGGGAAGAAAACACGAAGCCCCACAGAACAGAGAAACGGAGGCAGAGGAACAGGAAGGAATCCTAGCAGAGGAAGGGAGAAGAGCTTCTCCCAAGAGGGTGAGAATGAGCACAATCATCTCAGAGCCGGAAAGAAACACCTGTATGGCTGACAGTGTTCAACTGGCATAGAAATTAGGTGTCTTCCTGCTCCCCTGCTAAGGGATGATTGAAGGAAAGGCTCAAAGTGCCGTTTCTGGGTCTTGCAGATAGCACCAAGGGCAGGAGGTTGCCATGCTCTGGAGGTTAATCCTTGGCACTGCCACGGTGGCCTGTAGCCGCAGCCGTTGCCAAGGAGCAGGGCTTTGGGCACCAGAGCACCACCCCTCGGCCCACAACGTCAGGAGAGCAACGAGGGTCTCTGCTCCCTGAGCCACCCCCAAAGTACCACCTTTAATTGCATCAAATTTTTAAAAGCTTATTTATCAGTCTAAGCCAATCACCGCAGGTTCTGTCTGTTAAAACCATGAGCCCTGATCAGAGAAATCAAAGGCATACTCATGTCAATGGCAAGAGACGCCATGTTCCAGGGTCTAGCCTGGCCTTGTCCAGAAGCAGCTGTCCCCGATTAACCCTTCCCGTGCCACAGGATCACGGCACTATTCCCAGAGCTTTACTCCAAGAGCTTCTTGTTCTCCATCTAATTGCCATTGTGTGGTTGTTAAAAATCAATCAACTTTGTTCTTTTGCCCTTATTTCCAGTTTCTGAATTCTGTTGTTTTGGTTGACTACGGGCAAACATGGCAAACGTGCCCAGGGGGGCCGTATGCCAAGGCCACAGAATCTTATTTAGAATAAGCCTGATATCAAGTTCTGAAACTTTGTCCTTTTGTCAAAAAATATTTTGGCTACTCCAGGTCCTTTGTATTCTACGTTTTAAAGAAAGAAAGAATGATATTGTCAATATTTCTCCAAAAATCCTTCTGAGAGTCATTATTAAGAGCATGAAAACCCAAGAATCAGGAGTAAATATTTGCAGATTACACAATTGACCTAAAACAAAATGAAACAAACAAAACAAAACCATAATAGCAGACCAAACTATCACAGCCCAGATCATCAACAGCCACCCTGCAGCAGTTTTTTTATCAATCCAGCCCAGGTATGCTGAATCAGAGACTCTCAGACATGGGGCAGAGCTGTTACTTGCTCTCCTTTTGCCCAGCTGCTCATGAGGCGCCCGGGAGGCATGGCGGGTTCTAGCCCCAGCCTGCCACCCCAGCAGAACCTCACAACAAGCCAGACCACACTCCCCTACTCCATGGGGCCCGCCATTTTCCACATCCGGACTTCCCTCGTCACAACTCCACCCAGCAGACCATACTATCACAGGCCAGATCATCAACAGCCACCCTGCAGCAGTTTTTTTTTTCAATCCAGCCCAGGTATGCTGAACCAGAGACTCTCAGACATGGGGCAGAGCTGTTACTTGCCTCCCTTTGCCCAGCTGCTCGTGAGGCGCCCAGGAGGCATGGCGGGTTCTAGCCCCGGCCTGCTACCCCAGCAGAACCTCACAACAAGCCAGACCACACTCCCCTACTCCATGGGGCCCGCCATTTTTCACATCCGACTTCCCTCTCATCACAACTCCACCCAGCAGACCAGACTATCACAGCCCGGATCATCGACAGCCACCCCTGCAGCAGTTTTTTTTTTTTTTAATCCGGCCCAGGTATGCTGAACCAGAGACTCTCAGACATGGGGCAGAGCTGTTACTTGCTCTCCCTGTGCCCAGCTGCTCGTGAGGCGCCCGGGAGGCATGGCGGGTTCTAGCCCTGCCCTGCCACCCCAGAAGAACCTCACAACAAGCCAGACCACACTCCCCTACTCCATGGGGCCTTCCATTTTCCACATCCGGACTTCCCTCTCGTCACAACTCCACCCAGCGGACTAGACTATCACAGCCCAGTTCGCGTGGCCGCTAGTGGCCGCGCAGTTCATCAATACATGTTTTGTTTAGAGGTGACTACAACAGTATGCTACCCGCACGGCAAGCCTGGCAAGCTGCTCGTTAGTAATGATATGCTAATTACCAGTAACATTTATATTTGGTCATTCCCGTGACCTAATATAATTGTTTGAGGCTCTTTATGTTCCTGGAGCAAGTGGATGCCTTTGAGTTCTACTAGCATGAGACAGGGCATATGGAGATATTACTGGTGCCCACTCTAGCAAATAGATTATCAACTGGGAGATAGTGATAGAATAGCAATATATTGAGAAGTCCCAAGATTCAATGAAGAAAATACCTCTAAAAATAAGGGCCGGGCGATAGCCCAGCGGGTAGGGTGTCTGCCTTGCACGCAGCCGGCCTGTGCCGGCCCGGATTCGATCCCCGGCATCCCATATGGTCCCCGAGCACCGCCAGGAGTAATTCCTGAGTGCAGAGCCAGGAGTAACCCCTGAGCATTGCTGGGTGTGACCCAAAAAGCAAAAAAAAAATAAATAAATAAATAAAATAAAATAAATAAAAAATAAGCCAAACTTCTGGACACTTAAGCCAAAATTATTAAAAGGTGGTCAATAAGCATGTAACAAAAATTTTCAATGCAATTGTCTTCAAGTAAATGAAAATGTAAACTCTAATGAACTATAGTTAAACATGGAGCAGGCTATATAAACAGGACTAGTGACCGTGTCAGGAGCCGGCAGCAACACAGTGGGTCGGTCACTCCTTACCCTCTGGCGGGGCCACAGAGGAAGCAGGGATGTTGGAAACAGCCTTAGCAGCTTTGCTAACATGAAACGCCTAATTCCATGGAGCCGGGTCACCTCTCCGCCAGCTTTAAGAGAATCCAGTAGGTTCTAGAAGCTTCCTATGCATTACGCACTATCTACACACATATACTTGGTGTTTGTATATGATAGACATAGCAAAGCTGGGAGCACCTCTGCTGTGTCTTTCAACCATGAAATAAATATCAGAGGCACAGAATATCTGAGAGCCACAGAGCTGGTCAGCGGCAGGAAAGAGCAGCCGCATGGGTGAGAGTAAAGTGCACTTGATTCAGTAAAGAAGCCGTGTCAAGGCCTGACCTGTTATTCTATCCACGTGATGGCAGAGAGCAGGGATCTGAGCGAGACACTCAGGCATTAGTCTGAAGATGCCCCTCTAGAGGGACGGCCAGGCGCACAGTCGGGTGACCGGATGGTGACGGTAGCTATCAGGCCAGTGCTATTCGCCAGAAACTCAGCTAGTTCATGGTCACAGTCCCAGACGGCAAGCCTGTCCATAAGGGCCACGTATGGATGAAACTGAATCAGGCAAGAATCAACACTAACGCTGGAGGGGAAGGAAGGTACAGCATTAACGCAAAACTCTTTGGAAAGTAAGAATTGAATTAAAAAATGCAGAGATGGAAATTCAAAGGAGCGTCTGCACATGTTGTATTCTAAAGGAAAATTTTACTTCCTCACAGGTTTATGTAGAAGCTGCAGCAGACTTCTGTGGAGAAAGGATCGTCATGAATGGCGATGGAAATGAGACTTCGGGCAGTGTCAGAGAAAGTCTGCAAAGAGAGTGTGTGTGTGTGCGGGGGTGGTCGAACAGAGTTGAAGGGGCCTGGGTCATGGGCAAGGGTGTCTAGGCAGACAAAGGGCTTTTCAACGCACAGGTGAGAAAAAGGGGCAGGCATACACATGGTTCCTTCGAAAGCAGCAGCTGCCAGGGTACGTTGCTGACGATGAGTTAGCAGCAGCGAGAGCAGCCAGCAGATGGACCTTTACTCTTTGGACACAGACTCCAAAACTAGAGACCAGGGTTCTAGAGGAGCAGGGGAAGCCTGGGGCTGGAGCAGGGCATGAGAAGATCAGAAAGCAGGGGGACTCCCAGAGGCGGTGGTTAACTAGGAAAGAGGCCCCAGGGCCCATCCAGGCACAACCTGAGCAAAGAGAAAGGCAACACGAGTCACGGCCCAAAGCATAAAGGAGGGACCGGAGAGTCAGAGCTGAAGAGCCGCGAGACTTGGACCTGCCTGTTGGATATTGATCGTTTCACATCCTTTGACCAATAAAGATCAAATGTTTTTCAATGTATGGAGAAAACAATTAGAAGAATAAAAAAAAGTAAGATATCATTTACATTAGCATCAAGAAATAATGAGGCTCACAGACATGGAACAGAGGTGCTACTGGCTCTCCCTGTGCCCAGCCACTCAAGAGATGCCGGGGAGGGATTGGCGGGTTCTAGCCCTGGCCCGCCACCCCATCAGAGCCTCGCAACAAGCAGATGACCCCCACTCCATAAGGGCCTCCATTTTCCACATCCGGACTTCCCCCTCGTCAGAACTCCACCCAGCAGACCAGCCTATCACAGCCAGGCTCAAACAACCACTTGCAGCCACATGCGGTTCATCAATAAATGCTGGATTTTGAGATGACTACAAGAGTATGCTACCCGCACGGCAGAGCCTGGCAAGCTACCCGTGTCGTATTTGTTATGCCAAATATCAGTAACAATTATAGAACTCATTCCCATGACCTGATGGAATGGTTTGAGGCTCTTTATGTTCCTGGAGCAAGCAGGTGCCCTTGGGCTCTACTTGCATGAGACAGGGCGTATGGAGATGTTACTGGTACCTGCTTGAGCAAATCGATGATGAACGGGAAGACAGTGACACAGTGATACAGTGATCAAGAAATAATGAAATAGCAAGCAATAAATCTAAAAAAAGACATTTGTCATTTCTCTGCTGGACATTGTGATATAATATTGGGAGACTTGTTAAAGGGTAATTAACTGGACTGTAATAATTCTGACCACCAGCCTGATAAAGCTCTATTCTCCCTAAATGGTCTATAGCTACAATGTCATTTCAATGAGAAACGAACCAAACTTTTTGAGTGAAACCTGACAAGCTGATTCCAGAACTTATTTGGAAGGTGAAAATCAAGTAGCTCCAAGAAGTCCCATAGAAGAAACACATGCAACAGGCATGGAGGATCAGCTATCAAGACCTTACAAGCAGCTACAGGCAACGCAATGCCATGTCGCCATGTGGCTAGACAGTGCATTAAAGATAGATGCGTTTATGATCACAAACGCTATGACCAAGATGACACTGAGGGAAAGTGGGAAGGATAGTCCATTCAGTTAATGACGAATGATTTGTGCAAAAATATATACCTCTAGACTGGCTAAAGAAACTGTGGTACATCTACACTATGGAATACTATGCAGCTGTCAGAAAAGACGAAATTATGAAATTTACCTGCAAATGGATGGACATGGAGACTATCATGCTGAGTGAAATTAGTCAGAAGGAAAAGATACAGAATGACTGCATTCATTAATAGGATATAAATAGCTACCAGTGTTTTACTCAGTGTGGGAAATGGCAATGGCAGATTAAAACTCACTTGATCACTTGATCAATGAATCCCATTATTCATCGATTTGCTCGAGCGGGCGCCAGTAACATTTCCATTGGACCCTATCACGTGCCAATGTAGCCCAATGGCATCTGGTTGATTCAGGAATATGAAGAGCCTCAAACCGTTCCTTCAGGGTATTGACAAGGATGTCTGACCATTTTGTAGGTGGGTGGCCACATGATCTTTTGACATCCTGTGGGATCCAGTCGATAATGGCTCTAGTCCAGCGGTTGTCTCCAAATTGCATTACATGTCCAGCCCATCTGATTTTCGATGCCTTGGCAAACGAGACAGCGTCCCTGATTCTGGAATAGCGATGGAGGTCAGAACTCCGATTCCTTCTCTCACTTGAGTGAGGCGTGATATTCCAAGCATAGCTCTTTCGATGCCTCTCTGGGAGACCCGAATAGCATTCTCATCCTGCTTTCGTAGGGCCCAGGTCTCTGAGGCGTATGTTAATGCAGGGAGAACGGTGGAGTCGAAGAGATGTGCCCGGAGCCGGAGGTTCTTTGTCCTTTTAGCTATTTCTTCGATGCCTTTGAAGGCATTCCATGCCGCTCTCTCCCCACCTGCGCAGCTCAGGTTTTAGGTCGTTCATCATGTTGATTTCTCGACCTAGGTACACATAACTGCTGCATTCAGAGATGTTTGTTCCATTGAGAGTGAATGGGGCCTCTGGAACTAGTTCATTTTTCATAAACATAGTTTTCTTTAGATTCAGCTGTAGACCTATCTTTCCACATTCTCGGTCAAAGTCAGCCAGCATTTGTGCCGCTTGGCTAATGTTTGGTGTTATTAGAACAATGTCATCAGCAAAGCGGAGGTGGTGTAGTTGCCGACCATCTATCTTCACTCCCATTCCTTCCCATTCTAATTGTCGCATGATGTTCTCAACGGTGGCGCTGAAGAGTTTTGGTGAAATGGTATCACCCTGTCAAACCCCTCTTTTCACATTAATGATCACTTCTTTGTAGAATGGTGAGATCATGGTAGTGAATCCGTAATACAGCTCACGAAGGATCTTGATGTATTGGGTTTGAACACCCTGTTTGGCTAGGGGCTTCGATGACTGCTTCAGTCTCCACAGAATCAAAGGCTTTCTGTAAATCAATGAACATGAGACAGAGCAGCATCTTGAACTCCCTACAAACCTCAATGAGCTTGGTTACTGTGTTGATATGGTCGATTGTGCTGAATCCTTTCCGGAAGCCTGCTTGCTCGCACGGTTGTCCTTCATCTAGTGTTCTGCTAATCCTGTTCAGGATGACTCGTGTAAACAGCTTGTAGATGACGGACACCAGGCAGATGGGGCGATAGTTGCCCGATGTCGTGAATGTCTCCTTTTCTTGAACAGTAGAACTGTCCTGCTGGTTTTCCATTGAGAGGGTACCTTGCATTCGGACAGGTAGTGTGTGAAGAGCCGAGCTAGTGTATTGATGAGTACCAGCGGCAGAGTCTTCAGGTGTTCGGGTCTGACTTTTGTCTGGGCCTGGTGTTGTTCCCTTCTTTACCGACGAGATGGCATGTCGGATTTCAGAAGGGAGAACGTTGGGAATGACATATCCATCCTGTGGAATTTGGTATGTGGGCAGGTGGATGTGGCTATCAAAGAGATTTGAGTAGAAGTCCTGGATAATCTTCTCCATTGCCTTTCTGGAAGATGTGATAGATCCATCAGGGCGTCGGAGGGCAGTCATCTTGGTCTTATAGTTGGCAAAGGACAGGCGGGCAGTGCGAATGCTTTTCCCGGCTTCTGCTGCATCTTCCAGTATTTCTGCTCTTTGTCTTTGAGGTCTTCTTTTATTGCTTCTCTGCACCTTTTAGCAAGCTTGGCCATTAGCATTTGGTCTCCTGAGGCTCGCGCCTTGCCACGTTGGTGAATGAGCTCAAGAGCTTCTTAAGACCAGCATCCTTATGTGTCTTTCTCTCTCTCAGCATTCTTCACACAATCATGGAGGTGCTGAACCAGTCGGTTGTATTCTTCATCGATGTCGTCAATGATGGTATCTTCCCATGTTGCTGCAATGGTACCAAAGAGTTCCGAGTTGGTGGTCTTACTGAGACTTCTCTTCTTAAACTTTGCAGCCTTTTCTCCCCATTGCGGGAAGTAGAATTTTGCACGAAGGAGACGGTGTTCCGATCCTGTTTAGAATTTGGGGATGACAGCTACATCGGTCAGACGAAACTGTCGATTGAAGATGATGTGGTCAATTTTATTGTGAAACTGTCCGCCAGGAGATTCCCATGTCCAACATTTCGCTTTAGCCTTCTGGAACTGTGAGTTCCCATGAATGGTCTTGGTGGACATGATGAACTCAGATAGTGTCTCACTCTGTTTGTTCCATTCTAGGCCATGGTTCCCGATGTGGAGTTCTTCAGCCGATCTTCTTGGTCCTATCTTGGCATTAAAATCACCGACTATGATCTTGTAGAAGGTGTGATCTTTTTATAGAACTCCTCCAATTCCATGTAGAATTTCTCAATTTCATCTTTTTTGTATGTGGATGTTGGTGCGTAGACAATGAAGATAGAAATTGCTGGCAGTGGGCCACATCTCTGCAAGTGTAATCGTCCTATTCGGTTTGTTAGGCATTCAAATGAATCAATGTTGACAGCCATGTTCGTGTTGACAAGGACACCAACGCCACCGATGCCTCTTTCATCGCATGTTCCAAGGAACAATTCTTCTCCGTTGTCAAATACAGCATGATGCAACTGACGCCTCCTCTTCTCAGTCAGACCAATGATGTCGTACTTGATCTTTTGCTCTTGCACCATCAGATCCTCAATATATGCTTCCGATGCCAGCTTACGTGCGTTGAAAGTACAGACAGTCATTTTAGTCCTTCATCGTTTTGGCAGCCTAGGATGGCCGTGAAATTTTATCAGGCACTGCTTGTTTGCCTTTCTTACTGCTGCCGTATTAAGGGCTCTTTCGGGTCAGGAAAATAAACATTTCTGTTACTGGATTTGACATATCAAATACGCATCGAACAGCTTGCCAGGCTCTGCCATGAGGGCGCTAAATTCCTCTTTACTTTGTGGGGCTCTCTCAGAGGGGTGGGTAGAATATTTACAGTAATTTGGAGGTAAATCGCGAGTCCGAGCAGCGGCCAGCGCAAAGGGGAAAGCTGGTTTCTGCTGTGCCGGAAACTCACCATTGAATATACACAAAGAGACTTAAGTGATAAACTCTACATATCTGCAGGGCTAGCCACAATGTGTAAAAAGAAGAGGGAGAGACATGCAGAGACAGAGAGAAAGAGAGAGAGAAAGAGAGGAAATGGGGGTACCTGCTATTGAGGCAGCCTGGGGTTGGGTGGGAGGGGGTGGGATACATCAGTGGTGGGAATGGGGCACTGATGAGGGATGGGTGCTGGAATACTGTATTACCAAGAACCAATTATGAACACCTTTGTAATTGTATGTCTCATGGTGGTATAAAAATTTAAAAAATAATATATATATGTGTGTGTGTGTGTGTATATATATATATATATATATATATATATACTCTATATGAGAAAGAGTAAGTCTTGACTTGAACCTTCTAGCACCTGCCATACAGGAAACAAACCATTTACATGTATTTTTAGACATAAAAACACCAATACAGGGCCAGAGTGATAGCACAACATGTAGAGCATTTGCCTTCAACGCGGCCAACCTGTGTTCAATCCCCAGCATCTCTGGTAGCCCGAGCACTGCCAGGAGTAATTCCTGAGTGCAGATCCAGGAGTAACCCCTGAGCATTGCTGAGTGTGACCCAAAAAAAGAGACTCACAGACATGGGGCAGAGCTGCTACTGGCTCTCCCTGTGCCCAGCCACTCACGAGGTGCCCAGGAGGGATGGCAGGTTCTAGCCCTGGCCCGCCACCCCAGCAGAGCCTTGCAACAAGCCAGATGACCCCCACTCCATGAGGGCCTCCATTTTCCACATCCGGACTTCCCCCTTGTCAGAATTCCACCCAGCAGACAAGGCTATCACAGCCCAGCTTGAGCGGCAGCTTGCAGCCGCGCGGTTCATCAATAAATGCTGGATTTAGAGATGACTACAAGAGTATGCTACCTGCACGGCAGAGCCTGGCAAGCTACCTGTGTTGTATTTGATATGCCAAATACCAGTAACAATTATAGACCTCATTCCGGAAAGGATTGAGGCTCTTTATGTTCGTGGAGCAAGCAGGTGCCCTTGGGCTCTACTAGCATGAGACAGGACATATGGAGATGTTACTGGGGCCCACTAGAGCAAATCGATGATGAATGGGAAGACAGAGATACAGTGACCCAAAAAGAAAAACTTAAACAATACTACAGAAAAAGCTTAATAGTTAGGCAATATTAAAATAAACAAAATGAAAAAGCTATTCAACAGACAGATAATAATGATACTGCAGAAAGCTCTGCAGACCTCACAGTACTTAATGATGAAAGATTTGATAATATCCCAACTCAGGGGATGCCATGGTGCTGCCCTCCCATCTGGATCGGGCTGTGCACGGGGCTCTCTGCAAGAGCAGCACTGTGCAAGCATCACACAGGAAAGGGAAAACTAAGCCTAAAGAAATATGTGATTTGGCAAAGCCGCCGATGTAGTTATTCAGAAAGCGACAGAAGGCACATACAAAACTCTTTAAATTCAGTAGTAATGAACAGTTGAGGATTTCTATTTTAAGAGGTCAATCACAATATCATTAAAATCTTAAGATAATCTAATGAAATGTGTGAGAGTCCTGTTGGCTGCAAAACAGTTAAGGAAGATCTCAATCATTTGATGGCATATACCACACTCTGGGGTGAACCCTCATTACTTGGGAAAGTAACAAACCCTTTAGTTTAGTCATTAAATTCACTGCAGTGTTCGTCAACATACCAGGAGATCTTCTGTAGGAAGACACAGTGGAGGGCTGAGGAAATAGAACAACATGGAGGGCATTGGCCTTGCACTCACTAACCTGGCTTCCATCACCGGCACCCCAGATGGTCCCCTGAATTCCACCAGGAGTGATCCTTCAGCTCAAAGCCAAGAGTAAACCCTGAGGATCACCAAGTGTGGCCCAATCACAAAACAAGCAAATAAAAAAGAAATTGATAAGCCAATTTGAAAATTTATATGAAAATACAAAAGCTCTAGATTGGCCAGAAATAGTTCATCATTTTGAAAAATAGAACCACAGGGCCCAGGGCGATAGCTCGGAAGGCTGGAGCACCCATCCGGGTGCATAAAGGCTGGAGCACCTGTGAGTGTGCATAAAGGCTGGAGCACCCATCAGGGTGCATGGAGGCTGGAGCACCTCAGGATGCACAAAGGCTGGAGCACCTATCAGGGTGCATAAAGGCTGGAGCACCTCTGAGGGCGTATAAAGGCTGAAGCACCCATCAGGGTGCATGAAGGCTGGAGCACCTCAGGATGCATAAAGGCTGGAGCACCTATCAGGGTGCATAAAGGCTGGAGCACCCATCAGGGTACATAAAGGCTGGAGCACCCATCAGGATGCATAAAGGTTGGAGCACCTGTGAGGGTGCATAAAGACTGGAGCACCTGTGAGGGCGCATAAAGGCTGGAGCACCCAACAGGGTGCATAAAGGCTGGAGCACCTGTCAAGATGCATAAAGGCTGGAGCACCTCAGGATGCATAAAGGTCTAGTGTGATCCCCAACTCTGCACACCCCCCAAACACTGTCAGGAGAGTTGGTGTCCTCCAGTACTCCCGGACAGGCCATCAGGACAGGGCGAGAATGAGCAGAAGAACATCCATGATCTACTTGGAGGCTGCTAAAACACTACATGGATTGGGTTGAGAACAATGTTGTTGATAATAAATAACGCAACCATAAATGATACCCAAACTTGGAAAACTTCTGGCTCTACTGAGCTTAAAATAGACTGTAGACCTTAACACAAAGTCTTCAAATTCTGGAGGAGTCAATTCACATCAACCTTAGCTTAAACATTTTGCTTATAAAGACACCATTAAGAAAATTAAATGTTAGGGTCTGGAGAGAGAGTACATGGGTCACAGGCATACTTTTACATGTGGCTGACCTAGGTTTGATCCCTAGCACTCCATACGGTGCCCTGAGCCCACTAGGTGTGATTCCTGAGGACAGAACCTGGAATCAGTCAGGAGCACAGCCAGATGTGGCCCAAAAACAAAATAAATAAAATAAACAGATTGTTAAGGCCAGAGAGATAGTACAGCAGGCCGGGCACTCACTTGGCATGAGGCAACATGGGTCTAAATCCAAGCACCACATATGTTCACCCCAGCATGGCTAGGGCCGATGTCTGAGCACAGAGCCAGGAGTTAGGCCTGAGCACCACTGGGTGTGGCTCCAAAAAAGAAAAGGAAAAAAAATCATGAATGAGATGTAGGGACCAGGAGATGACTCCGTGGGTAAAGCGCCCGCCTGGTGAACGTGAAGCAGTGAGTGAGGTGAGCGGCTGTGGGGCTGGCAACGCTGCTCTGCCCACCCTGACCCCGTGCTGCAGGGACGGTACCTGCCCACCATGGGCTGAGCGTGGAGGCACTGTGAGCTGCCGTGGGTCCCACCAGCAGCACCCCAGCAGGTGCGTGCAAATCCTGACCCTCCTAACAGTTGTAATGAGACAAGGGATGCAGGCGGAGCAAGAGAAAATGGAGGAAGGTGACTCGAAGTCTGAGAAAAAAACACTTGCTACGGAACACAGCCATAATATGTAAAGAGCCCTTGGGACTCAATAATAAAAATTCGTTTTAGTATTTATCTGGAAGCTGACCAAAATTCTTAAACCTCTTTAAGAATATTTCCTAGCAGACTAAAGTTGCATCAAAATATAGAATCAAAGAATTCTAAAACCATGTCAGAACAGTATGTGGATAGCAGTGAAACAATCCTGGGGAGAAGACAATGCTAAGAGTGATGCAACTCCGATGATGTGAACACTGCAATAACTGAATAACACGTTGACTGCGAGATCCACAGTCAAGAGCAAAGGGAGTGGGCTGGAGGCAGACCAGTTGCAGCAGCTGACTATGTCCCTCTCCTCATGCACGGCCAAAGGCAGATGGATAAAGCCCTGAGGTGTCCAACACTCTCCCCACCGAGTCCTTCACGGGATTTACCTGGAAGAAGAGCCTCTTCAGCTGCAGGTCCCGTTGCACCAACATCCATGACAGATGGCAGCTCTCTGGTAGGAGTCCCCATGATCAGCTAGAGATGGACCACAACTCCAGTGCGTCCACTGGTGAGATTCACCCCTTTCGTGGTCTGTGGGTGAGTGGCTCATCGCTAGGGACGGTTCCCACAGTGTCCTTAGACATCTCTGCCTCTGCCCTGTTTTACTTTTGCTCGTGTTTTATCTTTGAGCCACACCCAGAGCTACTCAGGGTGCTCCTGGCTCTGCATTGAGGGATCACGCCTGGCAGACACAGAAACCAGTTGGGGTGTGGGCAATGGAGCAAACATCCTACCCACCTCTTTCACCCTTTTATTGAAAATAAGAACTTTACTGCCGTGTGATCTTTTTTGGTCATGATTTCACGATCACGATCACAATCTTCCTGTTAATCATCTATTTGCTAAAGCGGGCACCAGTAATATCTCCATATGTCCTGTCTCATGCCAGTAGAGGCCAGGGGCATAGGCTTGCTACAGGAACATAAAGAGCCTCAAACCATTATATTAGGTCATGGGAATGACCTAATATAATTGTTACTGGAATTTGGCATATCAAATACAACACGAGAAGCTTGCCAGGCTTGCCAAGCGGGAGGCAAACTCTTTTAAACACCTCCAAATAAAGCATTTATTGATGATTGATTATTGGTCATGATTTATTTGGCAAAATTCACTACCTTTTCTCCTTTTTGTTTTCCAGAGGGTTTATTTTTGTCTCAAGCTATGTGGGGGCCAGAGAAACAGTATGGGAGAGAGTCAAGCTGCTTTGCATGTGGCAGACCACGTTCAGCACAGGTCATGTTATACAACCCCAAGCACCAGAGGACTGATCCCCGAGCAAACCTGGCTGTGCACCCAAAAAAAAAAACAAATAAAAGAATGTTTGTGTGAAATCCTGTGGTTATTTATCACCCGAAGTTGGCAGGGATGTGGGTAGAAAGGAACCCTCATCCACAGACAGTGGTACAGTCGACGGGCTCAACCTCTTTAGAAAACAATGTGGACACACCACAAAATACTAAGAATTGAGCTTCCATAGGATCAAGAATTCCACTTCCCAGCCTCTACCCAAAGTGCCCAAAACTGAGTTGCAAAAAGACTCTTATGCCCTGGTCTCTCAGCACCTGTCACAATCGCCAGCCTCTGGGAATAAGTGTGAGGGCAGGTGACTGGGTAAAGCAACTGAGGGACATACACACAGCGGGTTACTGTGGGGTCCCCACAATCCACGTGGGGTTTGGTGGGGTCCCTTGGTGCATCACACAGAGGTTCACTGTGAGGTTGTGTGGGGTCCCCACAAAGTTGGGGTTTGGTGGGGTCCCCTCTTACATGCACACAGTGGGTTCCTGTTAGGGTTCAGTGGGGTCTTCTGGTGCAATCAGGGCCAATGACTGTCTCCTCAACTGATGGACAAATGAGCTGAGCCAGAGGCTTGTTGGCAGTGAGTGGTCGTTTAATTCAAGCCAAGTTGGATAGTTATAGAGGCCTCGTGAAGGGTTGGGGCTTGGGGTTACCGAGAGGGGGGCTCCACTTTAAACCTAAATCATCCCTAGGATCCAGAGGATGGGAGCACTTAGGGACCCATCTGGGGGAGTCCAGATGGATCCTCCCTTCCTTCTTGGGACTCTCCCAGGGACGGCATCCTGCCCTGTGACCACAGACCTGCCCCAGGACAAGGCGGATCCAACTAGCAGCATATCCTTCCTCCTCTCCCCGCCTGGAGACCTGTACAAACAATCCTATTACATTTTCTTCTTAACAATACTTGCAGTCATTTGTATCATACAGTAAGAGATAGACTTTTATCTATACCCTAGAGTAAGCTTAAACTGGACTTACAGTAAAGGGTAGCTCTTTGTTACATAGTCCAGACTAAAATCCTCAGGCCAAGTTAGTTTTTTGAAACCCCAACGGGGTTCTAAATCTGTTCCTTATTTTGGGTCCTCCATGACCGTGCTCTTAACTTATTACATTTCTTATGGCACTTAGCCTATGCCACGTCCCCGTCCAGGGTAGCTTACGCATGGCTTGCCCTGGGTTCATTTAAGCCCGCACAAACCTTCCTTTTGGGGCATAAGGAAGTAGAATCAATCTAAGGGCAACTGACATTTAAGTCAGGTAAATATGACGGGTGTCCAGGAGTAAATATTTCAGAGTTAATTAACTCCTAAATTGCAATCACATAACATTAACTGTCTTCTTGTGTCTATACAGGAAATGACATTGCTGTAACATAATATGAAAAGGGCATAAAGGAGAGATAAAGGCAACATTTTATCTATAATACAAGATCTGAAGATCCACAGGGATCCCATCCTGTGGATCCTTGAGGAGTGCTCCCAGCCTGTGGATCCTGAGTGCTCCCATCCTGTGGCTCTCTGAGTGCTCCACTGTGCTCACCACGCAGCCATGTGGGGCCCTTTGCAGAGCACAAACCTCCCCATCCACCATATCCCTGCTTGGACTGCTCCAGCCTCTTCCACCAATGCGAGAAACGGAGAGCAGCTGTATGTGGTTTCTGGCAGATCCCAGCTAGGGTGGTAGCTGGGACCTGGGTACAAGCTTCAGGGTGCTCACGCCAACAGACTACACTCAGCTCACGGCTGTCGTGGCGCCCGAGCCCACAGCCAGCCAGCCATGGTACTCACGCAGGAGGGAGCTTCTGTTCTTCCCAGCAGGCACAGGCCCGCTGCTCTGCTCTGTGTGTGAGAACCGCCTGGGCCAGCTCTGGAGCTTCTCCCCAGGTTCCCCAGGGAGACCTCCTGCCCTCCCGGGAACAGCCCAGGACTTTCTGGGCCACAGACATCAGAGACTTTATGGAAGCTCCCGGTGAAAGCCAGGATTGCTGCAGGAGGGCAGAGAGTGAGCCCCTCCCCTAAGGAGGCCGGGACATGCCCCAGGGCCCCCACTACTGACCCACAGTGGCTCTGGCTGTCCTTGCACAGACCATGACCAGGCCCTGCTCTGGTCCCGTCCCCTACAGAGAAGGATGGAACAGATCTGCAGTCAGGCGCCAAAGAAGGGATGAAAACAAGTATTTGTCAAAACAAACATCCAAAGCAGCCTAAGGCACCCACTTACTGCACGTGTGTATGCCTACCAGGCGTCAGCAGGACGCTGCACCAACTCCATGCCACACCAGGAGTCCCAACACAGCCCCGATTTCCGTCAGTCCCTAAGTGGCAAGGCCCTCCCCACGGCCAGCCTTGACTGGGCAGCCCAGCCCAGCCTAGGGGGCTTCTCAGAGCAGCTACCCGGGAAGTGGAGGCTCTAAGCACCTGCCCGTTCTCTGTCCAAGCCCCCGTTGGTGACGTGTGCCTGCGAGTGTTCAGCACCAACACCGCCACGGTTCTTCTTGGAGCTCCCTCTGTGACCTTTGGCCCCTGGGAAGCCCCGGGCTCCCGCAGCCAGAACAGCCCGTGCCGCGTGCAGAATACTTTTGGATCCAGTTTCCATGAGGAATGTAGAAAAGGTTTTCTTTCCCAAGATTGTGGTTTTGGTTTCTGCGACATTGGGAAACCTCACTCGCTCACTCTCCTGGAGCTTTTTCCTTGGGCAAAGCTTCCAGGGCTGTGAAAAAGCTCCCTCTGGAAGCTGGTGGCAAGACCCTGGAGAGCTGAAGTGAGCTTCAACCCCTCATGCAGCCTGAGCAGCGACGCCTCTGCCCGGGCTCCGGAAGGGCCTGGCTCTGCAACTCGCACAGAAGGGACAGTGGAGCAGGCCAGCCCCTCGGTTCTGTTTCCCGGATGCCCCTACAGTGGCCCTCAGGTGTCCTCCGCAGCTGCCCTGATGCCAGAACCATACTCTGGAACTCTCTGGAAAGAGGGGGGACTCCTCCACCAAGGAGGGGACAGCCACAGTGAGAGTCAGGACTCTCTGTAAAGGACGAGATGCCGTAGATTCTGGAGCAGACGGAAGCGTCCAGCAAGGTCCCCTGCAACTGTGGCTCTACTGGCCACAGCTCAGAGAGATGGAGCTGGGCCCCGCAGGACACCCCGCCAAGCACCCCGCCAAGCACCTGCTGGAAGAAGCAGAAGTGGGGGCCGCTGGGGGCGGGGCTGCTGGCTTCACCGTCAACACCGGATCACAGCTCCAACTCTGCTGCGTGTTTGCCTTCCCAGATTCCTTATCAGTAATATGTTGATGCGTGTTTGAAAATTTATTAGACGCTGTAAAACAAATCATTAAGCAGAAAGCCGTCGTAGCCTCAGCACTCCCGACCCTCAGCGACCCTATTAGAGTAGCGAAGTGTTTCTAACAAACAAAAGAGCAATTAGCTCCTTTGTTCTCTGGACTGTCAAGCAGGTTCCTTCATCTAACATAGTCTTTTATTAATAAATGGCACAGATTTTCATGCTAGCGCAGCTAAAGCAAATCACATCATCGTCTGAAAAAAGACATACCTATTATTTTTCAGTGATATATTGCTTTGCAGCTGTAGCCAAAACAATCTAATAAGCACTATTAGATAAAGGATTCTGAATATGAATGTATTGAATTTGTAGTGGAGGAAAATGAACATATTGCAGCATTTGCGTCAGATTGGGTTAAGCCCAGGCCCCTCTTTCTCCTTAATAAATGCAGATCAAAAGACTTCTCTTATGTAAAAAATAATAATACAAATTTCAGCAATATGAAATAACACAGCCACTTTGTAATGTTATGGGGAAATCAGTCAGCCATGTGCTGCGCGGAATATAAATTATTTTAGGAGGGCAAACGGATCTCTGCGGCGCTCTCTCCTGTGCATTTATATTCATAAAAGGTTCCCAGCGTCTAGAACAATAGCAGGGATCTATTTGCCATAAAGCATTCAGCGGTGCGGTGTCACTTATGACAGCTTTGATAGACATGTACTATATAAGAAAAATATCTTCCAGCACTCGACTTGTTTAATAAATTGATTAAACTTCTCCCCCAGCCATTGTTTTTGCCTTAACTTCTTCCTCAGACATCACCTGCAGGAGACCGAGCTCGTTTCCAAAAGACTATGTAAAAAAGAGACAGTTTAATCGAGGCCCGGCCGGCGTGAGCACTGTCAGATGATAAATGATTGTATAATACAACAGTCTACTGCTAGGGCTGAATTATATTAGCCATCAGTGTTCAAAACCCATTTGAAACTTAATTGTGCTGCGATGGCGCTATCCCCAGTCAGCGGAACAGCAGGTTTATAAAAATCATCTCCTATGATTGTTAAACGCTTTCCTAATGACGCTGATGATCACAACACTTTGCAATAAACTCTCTGTCAAGATGTCACAAATGCGTATCGTGGCCTCCACAGCGAGCAAGTGCTTCTGTGATTTGGGTTTATCTTCACCGCACGGAACCCAACAGATCGGTTCTGCATATGGAAGATAATCTCCATAAAAAGGGAAAGTGCCGTATATTAAAATGGGATTATCAACTAGAACATAATCGTGCCACTGTGTAATTATACGGTACACCATACGTAGATGTGAACAATCATACAAGAAAATAATTGAGGGCCATAAAACTTAATTCAGAAAAATCAATAGAATATAAACGCAATCAGATAAGGCCTCTTAAGAAATCGATCAAGGCTTGTACGGAGTCATAATGTGTTTTCCTAAGAGAAAAGGAGCTAAATGAAGCAGAGAAAGCTACATAATATTCTACAAGTAGGTTTCTAGAGGTGCTTGTATATTGAAGAGGGAAGAGGAATGGAAAATGCAATTACTTTTTACATTCTAGAACCACGTGGACTGGGAGCCCGAGGAATGTATGTTAAATACTGCAGGAGAGGACGTTAGAGCAATTATTCCTTTTGATCATTTATCTATATTTGTGTCTTTCTGTATCTCTCTGGAGTCCAAAAAAGCTATTAGGCTCTGCTCATTGCAACTTTATGTGTCTTTATATGTGGTTCGCTCAGTCTGAAGCAGTCCTGGATTTCAGTCCTGGGACTCTGTGCTGGGACTATTCTCGCAAAGGCCTCTACAAGTCCTGGCCCGCCCACCAAGTCCCCGGGGACCCCCCACCCCACCCCGGCTCTGCCTGGGAGCCACCCCCCCATCACTTCTATGGAATCTGGCCACATAATTTGACCAGAACAGTGTGCTAAGCCAAAACTGTTTTCATTATGTAGGGGGAAAGTTTAGAAATGAAACATAGTTCCCTAAGGGAATACACCACTATTGGGCTCTATCCCCAAGGAGTCCGGGAAATGATCACGGGAAAATACACACTACTTTTGAAATATTCCCACCAAAACTCTGCACAACTGTACATTAGCAAGAGCTTTGTGGTTTATTTTGTATGAAAACAAACAACAAAAAGCTCATGTAACCTATAGGTGAAATGTATCCCTAATCCCCCAAGCTGACTTGCTGAGTTTCCAGAGGAAACAAATAACTTTTTGTGAAACAGTTAATGTTGTCATTTTTTTTAAAGGAAGGGAAAAAAAACCCTGGCTACATATTTTTTCAGTGGCCCATATTAGGCGCTGTGCGTTTGCAGAGCCCCATGGTTATGTTAGCTAAATGTAGCCGGATTTTTTGCTTCTGCTTTTAAGAGAGTCTATTAACAGTTTATTTGAAAGACTTTCTAATAGGGTCACAGTTTGGGGAGAAAAAACAAATACAAAAGGCTCCTGTCAAGATAGTGAATGGAGAAATTTACATGCTAGCACTGTCATTTATGAAAACAGAAACCCAGATTATTTACTTCAAAGTTTGTTTTAATATATCGTGAATTCGAGTGGAACCAGCTGGCTTTTGACTTCTAAAGATCATGTTGTTCTAACCCTGTTCAAAAGGGTGATTGTACTGTATTTCTTTAAACAACATAAGAGGTATTAATTACAGCAGAAAGGCAAAATGCTGTGAACGTCTCTTCTGCCTTCTAAGTTAAACTACACACTATAACGGCATTCTTGAGGCACCCCCGACACAAGAACACAACTGCAGAAAGTGAAGTTTCCAGAACCAGGAGTCTGCAAAAGTACTCATGGAATCATCACCCTCCTCCTCATCAGCCATTATCGTTTATCACCATTATCACCGTCACTACCATCACCGCCACCATCATCATTACCGACATGATCATTACCAACAGCCCTGCTCATCAAAGTCCCACCCTACAGCCGCCTATTTCGAGCCCGAGTGTGCCTGATCCAGAGACTCAGAGACACGGGGTAGAGCTGCTACCGGCTCTCCCTGTGCCCAGCAGATCATGAGGTGCCCAAGAGGGAAGGCGGGTTCTTGCCCTGGCCTGCCATCCCAGCAGAGCCTCGCGAGAAGCCAGAGGAACCCCCACACCATGAGGGCCGCCACTTTCAACATCTGGACTTCACAGCTCGTCAGAGCTCCACCTAGCAGAAAAGCTGATCTCTCCCCATCAATACATGCACGAGACAAGAGGCTACTACAAGAATATCCCACCCGCATGGCAGAGCCTGGCAAGCTACCAGTGTTGTATTTGATATGCCAAAAACCAGTAACAATTATAGACCTTATTACCATGACCCGAAGGAATGGTTTGAGGCTCTTCATGTTCCTGGAGTGAGAAGCTGCCCTTGGGCTACACTAGCATGTGACAGAACTATGGAGATGTTACTGGTGCCCGCTCGAGCAAATCGATGAGCAGTGGGAAGACAAGTGACAAATGACAAGACCATCACCAACATCACCACTACCATTATTGTCACCACCACCACATCACCATCACCACCACCATCATCATTACTGACATTGTTATCATCACCAACATCTTCACTACCATTTTGTCACCACCACCACCATCACCGATATCACCATCACACCTTTAGCATCACATCATCACCACCATCACCATCACCACCTCCATCACCATCACACCATCACCATCTTCACCACCATCATCACCATCTTCACCACCACCATCACTACCTTCACCACTATCATCACCATCCTCACTGTTTGCTCCATAACCACCATCATCTTCACCATCATCACACTCTCACCACCTCCACCATCATCATCACCATCCTCGCCATTTTCACCATCATCGACATCATCTTTGCCACCATCACACCATCGCTGCTGCCACCAGCCCCACTTCCACCACTTCAGCAGCAGCAGCAGCAGCAACAAATTCGGGAGAGGAGGGCTGGAAGGGGTGAGGGAGAGACTCAAGCATGGAGACTGTTGGGGCAAAGGAGACTCCCTGCTGAACTGACTCGTAACTGAAGATGGACGATGCAGTGGACAGTGCCAAGGAAGTGCCCTCGTCATGGAAGGAGGCCTCCAGGCCAACGGCTCAGGGTGGCTACAGTCTCATGGGGGAAGGTTCTGAGCCCTGCAGAGGGGGTCACCATCACTCCTGGGCGGTCACTGATGCCACTGACCCTGTATAGAACTGAAACTCAACAAGATCATGCTAGGGCCAGTGTCCAGAAGTGAGGGGCAGTGTCCAGACATGAGGGGCTTATTCGGGTCCTGGCGCACCTCAGGTCTGTGCTTGAGGGACTGGCCCAGCCTGGTGCACCTCAGGGATAGTGTCAAGACCAAGGGAGCATAAGGGGGTCCTGGGACTGGATCTGAGCCCAAGGTAGCCACATTCCAGCTTCTTGTGCCCCCCAAGCCCTCTTCTCCCAGGAGAGGAGAAGCAGGAGATGCTGTCTCTGGTTCAGGTGTCATTAAGTCACGTTTGCTTTAAAATCTCTCGGGGCCGTCATACATGTACCTAGTTGATGAACTGAATATCCCTGATCTGGAAGCTGCATGCAGTGGTCAGGATGGATGTGTGTAATCAGACACAGCTGTCCACCGAGCGAAAGGCTAAGGGAACTGTCCTGAGCAGGGTGTGCCAGAAGCAGAAGAAGGTTCTGGCCAGGGTGGGCAGTCGAGAGGACTGGGTAGAGCTGGGGGGCCCTCGTGGCCGCCCAAGCCTGGTCTCCTGCTGGCACCCTGCCTTCTGCCACAGACAGAGCCTCGCAGTCCAAGTGGACACCACCTCCCCACACAGCCCAGTGCGAGGGCCACTTCCATGCTCACTCTCATTCCCTTGGCGTTCCCATAACTGTAGGGTGGCAAAGAAAATCCTGCACACTTGTTTTCGAATCCATTTCTTCATGGTTCACTCTCAGAGCTTGATCTGCTGACCTGTTCTACCACCTTTCCACCTGAGCCGCCAAAAATGTCTCAGACAGAGCGGGGTCTCAGGGAGAAAAACTTGAGGGGTCTGGTGACACGGTGTCACTGCAGCCTTCATGGGGCAGGAATTGTGGGAACTTCACAGAAACATATAATACAACGTGGAGCTGCAAATAGAAGAAAAATATACCCCCGGATAGAGGGACCAGAGACCGGAACCAGCCAGGTTGTTCTGGAATGAGCTGGTCTAGTCACAGACCTCAAAGGGGAGGTGCTGGGGGCTTCCTGATCCCCTTCCAATCTCACCTATTTCCTGGATATTGAGACTGGGATGATCTTTTCAAGGAATTAAGTGTGGCTTTGGCACTCAATAACCAGCAGGCCAACTGTGGCTCTCTACCTGCTGTTGTCAATAAAGTTTTATTGAAACAACCATGCTTCTTTGTTGAGGCCTGTATTCTGCTGAGACCAATCACCAGTATTGCTTTCGGGCTGGAGCAGTAGGAGCTGAGTCGTCCTCAGAGTGTGTAACTAAAGCAGTTACCCTCTGACGTTTTCCTGGCTCCAAGCTGACTGGTGAAAGCCAGCCCCCTTGCTCAGGTGCCCTGTCAGCCAGGAGAAGCCACAGAGAAGCATTTACAGAGAAGCTAACACCATCTCTCTCCCCTGAAAGTTGTCCATTC
>JAJIBD010023392.1:0-69609 GCA_021461705.1 Cryptotis parvus | reverse complement strand
CCCAGACTCATAAATGCCTCAGAAACAAAGGCATGTTTTTTGATAAATAATAAACCTGACAAACCATTACTTTCTTCTAAACAAGCTAGGAGAGCTAAAAATAGAAACACTAAAAAAACAACAAAAAAGATGAGAGTGCTTTGCTCCTTTAGAAGTTTTTCCTAAATATAGAGAATGTTGCCCCAAAAATTTCTATTTTGATATCAGCAGATTTTATTAAACTACCTATTTAGGGACCTATTACTAGATGGTAGGTGCTGCTTAAGAGATAGCAAATAAGTATTAGATACCGTCACTGCTGTCAAACTAAATCTTTTTTTTATTGGTATGATTAAGATAACTTATCACATAATTTCATTTCAGTTTACCTTCCCATCATAAAATAGTCAAGATTCAGCTAAATTTAAACTTTTACACATACATGGTTCAGTATTCGATTTTAACACTATCCCTAAGTAAGCTTTCTTTTTATTTGTTATGATGAAACATATAATGTCAAAACATTTAATGTCTTTACTTATATATTCATGTTTGTTGTTGGGCCACTCCGGCCTGGCTAAGGCTACTCTAGCTCTTGTGGGAGGTTGTCCCTGGCAGTTCCCAGAACCTGCAGTGCTTTCGGACTCAAGCCCACATTTTCTGTTTGTGCTATGTAACCAGTCTGTTGATTGAGCTGTTTTGGGCCCCCCTCTTTTATTTTCTATATTAAAAAAAAAATTGGCCAAACCCAGAGACATGCTCATAATTTACTCCTGGCTCTGTGTTCAGGGTTCACTCCTGGTGGTGCTTGGGGGACCACATACAGTTAATGGTCTCAAACTCAAGCCCAGCCATTTGCTGTGCTGTCTCTATGGAGAGGTCCAGATAGTTTTATCTATTTATTTTTTACCTTAAAGGAAGCTGCTACCCATTCTCTAGAATGAAAGATTGATTCTGGTGGGGTTTTAAGTAAATACTAAAGATAACTAAAAATATACTTCTCTGCACATTAAAGGCTGTTTGTTATTTCACTATTCATTTGTTGTTTAAGGAATAATTAAGTGAATGGAATACATTCTAGAAGGAAAGACCGCAGAGGTGAGGACTGCTCAGTCTTAGGAACGTCAGAGGAAATGGGGTATCTTAGTACAGGAGTTTCCTAGGTCTTGTAATTGCTTGCTGGGGATTGGGTCTTTTACCGCATAGTGCCAGAATCCCCAGGGGCCCTGTTAGGACTGATCCCTGGAGTACCGGGCCGGGAGTCAGCCTTGAGCTAATGCCAGATGTTACCTAAGACTAAAAAGAGAAAATGGGTATCTTTTCTCTTAATTTTTGCTCCTCCAGGCTAGTCAGTCTATTTTGATAAATTTAAGCACATTTCCTGTATTAAATCATTCTTTTTCTGTTAAAAGCCGAAATGTCTGCTCTAGGACAGATTCATGTTTACTTTAGGTGGCTATACCTGTGTCATATTTTATATGCAAAATCCAGCCAGTAACAATTAGAGACTCCATTCCCATGATCTGAGGAATAGTTTGAGCTCTTCATGTTCCTGAAGTGAGCAGATGCCCTTGGGTTACACTAGCATGTGACAGGACCTATGGGGATGTTACTGGTGCCCTCTCAGGCAAATCGATCAACAACAGGAAGACAAGTGATACAAGTGATATAAGTGATGATGAAAACATCAAAAGTAACTTGCTTCTAAACTTTGGCAGAATTATATAACTGATTTGCACACATTTAGGTAATGTTGAGGGTCACTCGGTTCAAGAATCCATGAGAACAAAGACTGTGATCTAACTAATGTATTTTTTCTTCTTGTTTATTCATTTTTTTTCAGTTTTTGTTTGGGGGAGTCACACTCAGTTGTGTTCAGGGCTTCCTCCTGTCTCTGATCTCGGGATCACCCCAAGTGATGCTCAGGAGACCATCTTGTGGTGCCAGACATCTACCCAGGCCAGTCACATGAGAGGAAGTACCTTAATGGCTGTGCTATTTCTCCAGTCCATTACAATTTTGGCAAATTTGAATCTGTGATTGAATTTGTTCATCCATAAAGCAAAAACATCCCTTTCTTCCAAGGTAAGGAGGGCTTCACACCAAGGAGTAATTAAGCTGAAAGCTCTCAGCACAATATTTCATACATTAAACACTCAACAAAATTTTGCCATAAAATTACTACTTGACTTTATTTGGCGCTCAAAAAAATCTCTTTTGAGAGATAAATGTACTTTTTATTATCCATACTTTTATAGGAGATGAAATATGAGACATTATATAATTTGCCTATGACCATAGTTGCGTAAGCAGTAAGCAGAATAGTTGATACCATACTACCAATGATTTGATTTTCATACCCAGATGCAATTTTCTAATGCCTGAGATTGATGTTTTCTGAAATTTTCACATCTGTCTCATTTACTGCTATGGTGAGATATAACTGAGGAATGATTTATTTTTCCTCTCCCCTCGGTACTCACATCTATGAAATAAAGCCCAGCAGCTCAAGTGTCAAAATATTTTCTTATCTCTCTTTTCCACTTCCCTTCTGCAGTACCAGTATCACCTGCACAAAGCCATGATAATGGTCACACTGTACATCAGAAAAACAATCAGCTCACCAGATTCATAACCTTACTCTTTTCTCAAGTACAGAGCAATATAAACACCATAATAGACCAAGAAAGACTGCCACAATTACTTTGCTACTTTTCTTTACCTCTCAATACCCTGTTGCTTACATCCAAATCAGTGGTCCCGAGGCTCAATGGCATTTTTAGTTCAGGCTTAATGACTTTTCTGTTCTGTCCGAAGCTCTCCAGTCTCCTTTATCCCCAAAACTTCATGCTTGGAATTTGGTAATATATTGAAACATCATTTCTATTATGAGCTTACACTTATCTTTGCTCACAAAATCCAATTCAATTTCACAACAGTTGCATGTTTTTGTTTCATATTCTTCATGACAATTTTTTCTATAAAATTATTATTACTATTATAGTTATTTTGGTTTTGGGGCACACCCAATGATGCTCAGTGGTTCTTTCTTGGCTCTGGATTCTGGAACTACTCCTGATACTGCTCTGTTCAGGGCATCATACAGGATGCCAGGCATCGAATACAGGTAGACCACAGGAGAGGACAAGCAGCCTCTCCACTGTACTATCACTCTGGCCCTAACTCTGTGACATTATTATTTGATAATGCATAATCCTTTTGTCTTCACCTAAAATGTAGCTTTAGAAAATGCATACAAATTATTAATAACTTATTAAAGCTTTAACTCATTAAAGTTAGAAATGTGCTCATCAGATAAGTACTACTTTATTTAATTTTTATTATACCACCATGAGAAATATGATTTAAAAAAGTGTTCATGATTGGTTCTCAGTCATACAGTTTTCCAACACCCATCCCTCCAGCAGTGCCCCACCACCACCAATGTCCCACAATTCCTCCTACCCACCCCTAGCCTACCTATAAGAATACAGGTACCGAACTTAGTCCTATACTAAGTTCCTCCCTGCGAGGAGTTCTCTTTTTTTCTCCTCTACTATCCAATAAACTTTTCTACTTTCTAAAAAAAAAAAACAAAAAAAAAAGTACCTATTCTTTTCCTACTTTCTTCCCCTTTCTGTCTCATCTCTGTCTCTGACTCTGTCTCTGTCTCTCTTCATTTACAATTGTGACTTCCCTACAGACATTTAAGGTTTATCACATAAGTCTCTTTGTGTACATTCAATGGTGGGTTCTAGTCTGGCATTACCTTTCCTACATTTAGTAGAACACTTGTTTATATTTATATCCCATTGATGAATGCAGTCATTCACATCTGTCCTTTTCCTTCTGACTAATTTCACTCAGCATAAGAGTCTCCATGTCCATCCATTTGCAAGGTGAATTTCATGATTTTGTCTTTTCTGACAGCTGCATAGTATTCCATTGTGCAGATGTACCACAGTTTCTTTAGCCATCCCTCTGTCCTAGGGCACTTAGATTGTTTGCAGATTCTGGCTATAGTGAATAGAGCAGTGATGAATAAAGATATATAGATAGTTTTCTACTATGTGCTTTTGGGTTTCTAGGTATACCCCAGGAGTGGTATTACTGAGTGAAATGGGAGCTCAATATCTAGTTTTTAGAGAAATGTCCATATTGTTTTCCAAAAGGACTGGACCAGTCAGCACTCCCACCAACAGTAATGAGAGTCCCTTTTTCCCCACATCCACGCCAGCACCAGTTGTTCTTGCTGTTTTGGATGTGTGCCAGTCTCTGTGGTGTGAGATGGTACCTCATTGTTGTTTTAATTTGCATCTCCCTGATGATTAAAGATGAAGACCACTTTTTCATATGCCTTTTGACCATTCTATTTTCTTCTTTTTTGGAAACTTCTGTTGATTTCTTCTCCCAATTTTTCGATGGGGTTGACTGTTTTCTTCTTCTAAAGTGCTACCAGTGTCTGTAATATCCTGGATATTAACCCCTTATCAGATGGGTATTGGGCGAATATTCTTTCCCACTCTGTGCATTGTCTTTGTATATTGGTCACCATTTATTTTTAGGTGCATAAGTTTTTCAGTTTTATATAATCCCATTTACTTATCATTGCTACTATTTGCTTGATCAGTGGTGTTTCGTCTTTGAAGATGCCTTTTATTTTAAATGTAGAGCATTTTCCTATGTTTACTTCCATATGCCTGATAGATTCATGTCTGACATTGAGATCTTTAATCCATTTTTTTTTTGCTTTTTGGGTCATACCCAGCAATGCTCAGGGGTTACTCCTGGCTCTGCACTCAGGAATTACTCCTGGCGGTTCTCGGGGACCATATGGGACGTCGGGATCGAACCTGGGCCGACACAGGCTGGCCACATGCAAGGCAAATGCCCTACCCACTGGGCTATCGCTCCAGCCCCCAAGATCTTCAATCCATTTTTGATCTGACTCTTGTGCATGGCGTTAGAAGGAGGTCTAAGTTCAATTTTACATGTAGCTGCCCAGTTTTCCCAGCACTCTTTGTTGAAGAGGTTTTCTTTTGCTCCCTTAATATTGTTTGCTCCTTTATTGAAAATAAAGTGATTGTATATTTGAGAATGTGTTTCAGGATATTCAGTTCTATTCCCTAGGTCTATGGGTCTGTCTCTATACCAATACCATGCTGTTTTAAGTACAACTGCTTTGTAGAAGAGTTTGAGGTTGGGGAAAATGATAACTCCTGTCTTTTTTTCCCAAGAACTGCTTTAGGTATTTCATGGGGATGTATTATTCCATACAAATTTCAGGAGTGTTTGGTCAATTTCTTTATAGGAACTGCATTGGATCTATATAAAGCTCTAGGGAGTATTACAATTTTGATAATGTTAATTTTCCCAATCCATGAGCAGGGAATGTGTCTCCCATTTCCTCAGGTCCTCTTTTATTTCTTGAAGTAACATTTTTGTAGTTTTCTTTGTAGAGATCCTTTATGTTTTTTTAACAAACTGATTCTTAGGTATTTGATTTTCTGTTATACAACTGTGAATGGGATTGTTACTTTAATATCCCTTTCTTCTCTTTTGTTATTTGCATATAGGAAAGTCATTGACTTAGGAATCTATTATTTCCAGTAGCTTCTTGGTAGAGAGAATTTGGGCAGTAGAAAAGATAGCTAGATTGATGCTAAGAAAGCCCAATCCATACAATAAAATGAGACTTAGACACAGTCTCCATAAATACTTATTTAAATAATGAGTTAAGCATTCATTGTGAAATTTCCTTCATTGTCACTTAAGTATACAGGCGCCTGGGATCAGAGGGTGGAGTACATGGATTGTATGTAAGAAGCCAGGGTTTGATACCCTTTACTGCATGTTCCTTCTAGAAGCTTAGGGGATAACAACATGTACAGAGCTTGTAGCAAGTCCCAAACACAGCTGTGTGCATCTCAATGCGTATCTTGCTTCTTGCATTTTCAAGAAGCAAGATAGTCATTTGAATGACTCTTGTTGATGAATCTGAAAGTCAACTAGAGGGCAGGTTGGTACCCTATGAATATTACTAAATATACTGTGTGAAATAACTATAGAACTAACTCCACAGAACATTTGCTTTTTATGTTTATGATTTTACCTTTCATTTTGGCCCACCCTTCCATACTGAGAGATAATCCCAGCTCTGTTATCAAGGTTTAGACCTTGCTCGATCTATTGAGCCTCTTTCTGGTCTTGAGTGTTTAGTATATATTAAGTGTGGTTAAGAAGAAATTACATAATCTCTACTACTTTATTATATAGTAAATCAGATACTAACATATCTATTACATAGGCAAAACCAAATACCAAAGACTTGGAATAATGTCCCAAAGTCACACTAACAAAAATGACATAGACAATATCTGAACCTAGTCTTATCATTTTTTTGTAAAGTCTCTTCCTCAGAGCAATAAGCCAAAATATCAATGCCTAGTTGTTATTTTCAATAACCAGTAATCTTGCATATTTCATGCGAAGTGTGAAAAACTGCTATACTATTGACAACTAAGACTATCTATTAAATTTTACAGGTTGGTTGCAATTACTTTACCCAGATATATATATACCAAGCCCATTTTATTCTTCTATTTTAAGGCCCAGTATCATACAGAAAGACTAAAGTTTTGGCTCGCCACAGGCCAGCATATAAGAAATATAAGACTGAAAAAATATCTCAATGCTGTGATTATTTGGCACACAAGAACTCTGGAGGGATCAAGGGAGATAAGCATGTGGTCTAGTTGGGGGATTGTGTCAGCATTTCCCACTGAGCAAGATGAATGAAAGGGACTTTCTGAGGTTGAATATCCAATTGGGGTGAAAATACTCGGCTTTATTAGTATTTTCCATCACTGCAAGACCCTCTCTATGCCTGCATTTCATTTCCAACTTCTTGTATTTTAAACATTGAATGAAATGCAAATGTGACATTTTCCCAACTTTCAGAGGGACATTGAAAATGAACAGCTATGTGTATAGAAGAGAATATTTGATATGGATTGGTAGAGTACAGAGGAGATAAAAGGTTATTACACCCAAAGAAAATTTAACTGAAGAAGAGGAAGGAAAACCTAAGTTTCTCAAATAAATGGAATAACTACAAGTGTTTTGAAAATGAATCTATTTCCTCTTCAAAGTTCTTGGGAAAAATCACATAGGAAAAACATAATTTTCTCTTAACCAGGAAAAATATAGCCTCTTTTCACGGCTGCTTAATGAGATAAAAGAGTCGGGGGTGGGGGTGCGCCGGGAGCTGGTGTGGAATCATTCCCATTTTACAAATAAGATTTTAATTTTCATCTACTCAAAATTCCTTGAGTACACTGTGTTTTGAAGGAGTAATTCTTAGCAATAATTTTAAGTATAAATATATGTGTATATATTTACATATATATGCATACACATTTTACTTATAGTGCACATTCTAAAGTAAGAGAAGAGAATGCTTTTATCCTAATTAGTAGAAAAATGTTTTGTTTTTCTTTTTTGGGTCACACCCAGCGATGCTCAGGGTTACTCCTGGCTCTGCACTCAGGAATTACTCCTGGTGGTGCTCGGGGACCATATGGGATGCCGGGGGTTAAACCTGGGCCGGCACAGGCCGGCCAGGTGCAAGGCAAACGCCCTACCGCTGGGCTATCGCTCCTGCCCCAATAGTAGAAAAATGTTTTATAATAGAAATGGAGAGAGAGTACAGTGGGTGAGGTACTTGCCTTGAAAGTAACAAAACTGGGCTCAATCCACAGCATTGCATACTGCTTCCAGAGCAGCACCATGAGTAATAAATGGAGAAGAACCAGGAGTAACCAGTAAGTACTCTGAAGTAACCAGTAGGTACTCTGAAGTTACTCTGGCTACATTATGGATCTCTTTTGTTTAGGGCAATACCATGGTGGTCATATGTTTTGGTTTTAAGTTATACACAACTTCTAAATACTTCTTCTATTTACTTTTAGCCCAAGTTCCTGGTTAAGACTTTCACCTTCCAGCTCTGAATGCATAAAAAGGTTAATTTCCGATTAACAATTCCACTCCCATTGATTATTATTCACTCCTAACCTCTTTCTCCTCTCATTATTAGGGCAATAGATTTTTACTTTCACTATATTCTTATGCTACCTCTATCTCATCCCTTCAACTCTACAACTTTACAGATGCCTTCTCTTCTGATTATTTTTCTAGCCTTTTATTCTTGGTTCCTAGTATCCTAGTTTGCTTCACTGGTAATTATTTTATTTCAGTCATATGGAAAAACTCAAATTCTAGTCATGTAGAAATATGGAACAGAATGCCACATTTTATTTCTCTATCTTTAGGTGATTTATTCATATTTTCTTCACTATCGATCAAAGTAGATTGGAAAATTAGTTTTGCTGAGTAAGCTTCCCCATATCTAAAATATGAATAATAGTACATATAATAGATTTTACCATTATATCAGTACTATTATCATAACTAATGACTCTGTTACTATTATATCACACATTTTCATTTAAATCATCTGATTTTTTAATTTCTGATCATTTCCTTCTCTCCCTTTACTACATCCCAGGACAGAATTTAGTTTCACAAATATGTTTTGAATAAATAGAATAAAAAATAACTTCACCACATATATCCTGAAAGCTACCCCTGAAATTATCTCCCAGATCATTTGTTCGGTGTCTTCCTAAAATTTATGTTCGGTGTCTTCCTAAAATTTATGTGTTCTGGTCCTGACATAACATACATCATGCAATCTTAGTTGTTTCTTGTGACACTTCAGACTAGGTAAACCTGACTATCTCATCGGGAGGAGAGAAGCTATGGTAAAGGAGGATCAGTTTCTTCTTAGACCTTTGTCAGAAGCCTTGAGCTGTGTCCTTGCATGAACATTTTCTGTGCCCACATATCCCTGAAGTCATGTCCTGATCTGGTAGTACAGCAATTGTCTTTGGGTTAATATAAGAATACTACTATACTTAAAGTATATTACTATACTTATTTATAGTATAAGTAAATAATAAGTTGTATAAGTATTTATACTATAAACATGCTTACTTATAGTATATTAAGTAATACTATACTTATTTCCTCAATTAATTACACAGCCATATTATAATGTACTAAAGTCTATGGTTTTAGTATAGCAATTTCGTAGGGACAAAATTCAGTTCAAACTAGGTCATAATTGGTCATAAGTGGTCCTTCTGCCTTTCCCAAAGTGGCATCATGAGTTCTCAGCTCTGGCGACATCAAAGTGGGATAGTCTACATGTTTGAATCAGAATCGTGATCTAAATGAAGTCAAGCTTCTATCTCTTTGTCTGGAATGCATTACCATATTATAAGAATATATTTGGGTCTGATCATCTAACATAACATAAAAGGCAAAAAACATAATATTTCACTTTTATAAAATCCTGTTGAACAAGACACTTCAGTGTAACATGGAATGATTATCCAGAATAACTGAAAAAAAGTCACGAAATGGATGCTAATTTGAATTGCTATTAAGTGAAGTAACTTATTCTGAATTAGAAAGTCATGAAAGAAAGAAAACAAAATAAGTTGCCAAATATGAGGCTCCAAATGGAAAATTACCAAGTCAGGAATTCCCTAATTGCAGATGCTGACATGTTATCAGATTGTTTCTCAAATGGTTAACCCTACAGAGTTCTTCCTATGAAGAGCTTTGCAGAAATATTTACTCAGTTAGTTATATTCCTGATAATAAAAATACAACCTAAACAAACAACAGAATAGCAACAATAAGAAGCCTTTGGGCCCACATCTCTGCCATTCATGGAGCAAAGTGTAGTCTCATATAGTACAATGATAGGACACAGATGTGATGACTCAACTCATTCTTCATAAGAATTACAATGAGTTTTTAAAAAGTATTTTTATTATACCCCATTAGATATACAATACAAGATGTTCATGTTTGAGGTTTGGTTCTGCAGTGTTTCAACACCATTGCCTCCACCCATGCCCATTTCCCATCACCAATGTCCCCACTTGCCTCCCTTCCCCCAGCCTGCTACCATGGCAGGTTCTTTATCTCATTTCTCTCTCTCTCTCTTCTCTCTCCTTCTCACCTCCATTTCTTACACATTGTGGATTGTAATATATTCTACAACATGATTGGTTCCACTAGTTTGATGACTGTGCAGATGGCAGCTCTCCCCATGCATCTGAGTCTCTGCATGATGGCCGAGAGCCCTGAGGCAGTTTGGGATTGGGGCCACCAGGCCTCTGGGACTCTCAGAGAGGGAATGGGGACCCAAGCTCCATCACCACTAACGCCCGGTGACTTCTGCTTCCAAGTGCTGCCTAACTGGGCTTGAACTCGGCTGCTCTGCTAAGCTGGTCTTGAAATCAGCATCTCTCTTGGGTGGGTTCTGATGAGCTGTGGAGTCGGACAGTGAAAATAGAGGCTATTATGATAAGCGAGTCTCATTCAGCTGCTTCCACGGCCCTACAGAGGTGATGGGCCAACACCCAAAACCCGTCCTGCCTCCTGGGAGCCTCATAGTCAGCTCATGAATTAAATTGAGTTTTAATAAAGTAAATTAATTCTTTAGGGCATGACTTTCCATCATGTATCTTATAAGAGAGGAAAATATCAATACTATTTCAAGAACTGTGGTGAGTGGTAAAATTCAATGCAACATATATACTCTATAAAATAAGTGTATCCTACAAAATTCACATCCTGTGAAGGTTCCATTATAATGATCCCTACCTTATCAATGAGGACACTACAGGCTAGAGACTTCAGTTACTTTCTTTTTTTCCTTTCAGTTATACCCTATGATGCTCAAGGGTTTCTCCTGACCCAGCTGTCGGGGTTTGCTCCTGGTGGTGCTCAGAGCAACATAAGGGGTGCCTGTGATTGAGCCCTGATTAGCCATGTGAAAGGCATGTGCCCACCCCTGTATTATTGCTATAGCCATAACTTCAGTGATTTTATCCAAGGTCATATATCCAGGAGATGCATCAAAAGAGTCCCAAAAATTTCTGATTCTAAGTTTACTGCTTAGATTTTCTACTCCCAACTATTCTTACCAAGGAGATCATTGTTTCCCCTTCTCCACCTTACAATACTCCCCCTTTTGCCTGGATTTTAACTCCCTATTGTATCACCATCATGGTGGTTTTGAAGTTTGGAAGTCATTTGAAGGAGAATACTTTTTCCAGCATTCCTACATTCTTGTGCTAAGCAAATTTGCAGTACATAAGGCACAGGAAGGATTTACATCTTTGACTCTCTTCCAGCAGATATTACTTATCTTGAACTGCCAGCGGAGTCTCGTCTATGTGATGTGCGTGACAGTGAAGAATAGCTTTGCTGCATTGCCCAGTTTGCATGGTAAAGAGAAACAGGAATCATTGTTTGATGGCATGAATATTCAGGAACATCTCTGCAAAATCTTGGCAAGCGAACTGCAGGGGAGACCTAATTCTAGGGACCATGAAAATGATCCCTAATTCATTGAACCCTTAAAATTATTTTTTGAAGATCAGTCAAAAGCAAAAAAAAAAAACTGATGGAGTATTAAAACTTCTTTAAGACACTCATATTCCATGTTACCTAGTAAATTTTTTCTTGAATTTGCGTCTCAGGTGAACAAAAGCTTGTTTGCAACACTGTGACTTAAAGTTTGAAATCAAGCATATATTTTAAATAAAAAAATGATGGGTAATCATCATAAATTGTGACTGGATACATATCCCAGTATAATCCCCTTGTACACATTAGGCAATCAAATATGTTCCATCACTGTTCCTTTATGGGTTTTGCTATCTACTGCCTTATTATATATATATATATATTTTTTTGTTTGTTTGTTTTAGGGGCCACATCTTGTGGTGCTTAGTGCTTACTCCTGACTCTATGTTCAGGGATCACTCATGTCAGAGCTCAAAGTACCCTACATGGTGTTGGGATCAAATCCTCATGGCCCCATGCAAGGCAATTGCCCTACCAACTGTACTATATCTGGAAGATCTCCTGTTCTTTTTTTTTTTGTCTCCATAGCTCAGCATATCCCAAGTGCCACCTTAACAACATTTCTATAGTAAATTTTAAAGATAATAATATATTTTTAATTTTTATCTTCACAATCCTTATTACTGAGAATAAATTATTAGCTAATTGAACTATATTCAAGTAAATTCTCAGAAAATAATTAAAAACTATCAGATTTAGTGATTAAAAATACTAAGCATATGATAGATTTGGTTGATT
Organism: Cryptotis parvus; assembly: GCA_021461705.1. Taxonomy (NCBI): domain Eukaryota; kingdom Metazoa; phylum Chordata; class Mammalia; order Eulipotyphla; family Soricidae; genus Cryptotis; species Cryptotis parvus. The sequence continues at coordinate 57,384 of JAJIBD010023392.1, read as the reverse complement.
TTAGCAGAAATGTTTGAATGGCAGTTAAAATATATTTTTCCTTCACAATTCTGATGTTGTGTTTGAACAGGCCTCTCAGTTTACTGCAATATTTGCCTATCAGCAATAGAAAATGTTTTTAAATTGCCAACAGGGTCCAATTATACTGATGGTAGCTAGCTTAATATCATTGGATCTTCATGAAAAGAAAGTACTTTTTATTGTTGTTGTTTAATAAAATGACTGATCTCTAAATGCAGTCTTATTTTTAAGCTTAGAGTTTCTTCACAGTTAGAAATAAAGTAGAACTCTACTAAATGATTCAATCCTGGTAATGAACATTAGTTCAAAATCCTACTTGACATATATGAAAATGTGTTAAAAAAAAAAAGCAGATTTGATAGGCACAAAAATATTTTTCAACATAAGCATAAGCACAGTGTCAAGCACTAACATAATATAAACTATTTTGAGGTTTTAGTCACAGCACATATGTACATTTTCTTCTTCCTTTCATCTCCAACAAGAAATTCTAGCGGTATAAGATCTACTTCAGAAAAAATAAAGAGAATGTGGGTGTGCCTTCCATTATAAAATATTGTAAAATAAATGCTTTCTTAAAGTTCTTAGCATAAACGTGATCCACATATTACTCTCCATTATAAGTTACAAAGTTCACACATTAGTCCATCATTAAATCACTGCTTGTATATAGCATTGATGTAAATGTACTAAACATTATAGAAGTAATCAAACACCATCCAGGGGTCAGAGGTTAAAGTGAATAAGGCAAACTCTTTACTAACACACCAGCAAGCACTGATCCATATAAACTATATATTTGGATCCATATATGATCCATATAATGTCTGTATATGTGAGGTTAATTCCAGACATACTTTGGGCCTGGATGTAGGATTATCCCCTAATAGATCATAATTGGTGAATAATAAGAAAACTAATAACAGTCAAGGCATCAACATGGAGTCCACTCCACAAAAATCACCATAAAATATGTCTCTTGAGGTTAGGAAAGGGATCTGTATTTTACTCAACTATTCCAAACGATTCTTACAGATGTTAAAGTTTATGAATAAGTCCATATTCAAGTTCTCTACCTTTTGATGCACCTTAACTATCACTTGGAAAAGGAGAGGGAGTAATGAATCTTTGATGACTACAAAGCGGTTAACACTGCCAGGTACTAAATAAAGAAGGACAGCAGACACAGAGCTGTGTTCATAGAAGTTCCCATATTCTTGTTATGTTCCACATAAATGCAGGGTTTTCTGAAGGTTCTCAGGGCAGGGAATTTATAGCAGGAAGAAGAATCCATGGAAACAGCTTGTCTCAAGATCAAAGAAAGTTCACAGTTTATCTTGTTTATATTTTCATGAATGATTCAGTTGTTGGATGGACACTTCTAAATATTTAGACATCTGTTTTTAATGTACAAATAATGCAGAAACTGAGGTAGAGAAAGGCAATTGAAGATGAAGGTTTAAATTCAGATTCTTTCTCAGTCCAGTGTTCTACCAAGGTTGGATTTCAGATACTGAAGAGACATTTGTCAAACCAATAGAGGGATTCCTAAGGATATCAAAGTCATTAATCTCTAAAAGATTTCCACTAACTTGGAGATACTATTTTGATGAGATGATCCTTTTCTGTTGGACCATGACATTGTAGGATGGCTAGCAAAATTCTAGACTTGTACCTATTGGATGCAAATAACACTCTTAGCATGCCCTTCCTCCACTGTGTCAACAAAATGTCATTAAATGGTGTCAAGTGTTCCTTGCAGTTTCTTTTCAAATTATCTCTACTTTAAAAACACTGACTCAGAAGGTAAATTAAATATACTTTCTCTCACTTAACATGTGGTGATCTCTACTGGGCGAAATATTAATTTCTACTTCTACTTAGGCCGTAGAAATTAAATATTTTGGATGTGAAATTACCAGTCCAACATTGCTAAATTAGCGGGTATGTTAGTTATGGGTTTTGCACACTTTGTGATTATCATGCATTTGTATATCTAACAGTGATTCCTAAAAAAAATGTTTCTAAATAAGTAGACTTGAGTAACACAGATTGCTTTCCAAGTGGGTGGGCGTCATCCAATAGGATGGGAACTGTGATGGGAACAAAATATCAGAGGAAAGGAGACACAGAGCCAACTGTGGACATTGGGGTAAATTCTACTGTCGGGAAGCGCTGGGGTCCCCCAACAGTGCAGGGAAGCAAGTTCCTTTCTACCTCGAAGCTGGCAGGGAATGGATGAAGACTCAGGAATCCAACACAGTTTTAAAAGGCTTTACTTATCACAGGTTCAGGCATACAAATCAACAATAGGAAAAACCTGAGCTTGGGATTCCTGGCTAGAACCCCAGCCACATGTAGGCCAAGATGGTGGCCACTACGTATACAGTCTGTAAAGAGGAGACAAAGACAAGACTCCCAAGAAGAGTGTGAGCTTACAAAGAGAGCCCAAAAGAGAGTGCAAGAGAGGAAACAGGCTAGTTTTATACACCTGCAACTCAGACCTCCCTCCCACTATTATGGAAAGCAGGAAGGATCAAATGCCCTCAGGTAATTTCTCCCAGCACCTCACCTAGGCCCTTTTATGCTAATGTTTTGAGGCCAAGATCTGCCTGGAAAAGCCTTTATAGGGTAGAGAAGGGAGTTTCTGAGATGGCTTGTCTCTATACCAAAGTCTAATACTACTACCAGTTAAATATTTCTCCAAGCCTTCACAAGTCTCATCTACTTCATGGTAATTTTGTATTTTTAGTTGCCTTTGAATTATCAGGAGCCATGCTTGCTTGCTTGGAGGCAAACAGCAATTCTCTCTGGTCTAATTACTTAGGGATCCAACGTAGCCAGGCAAATATGCTGGTAAGATCTAAGCTAGTACCACGGTGATTGTGGTAGCATGAGAGAATATTTATATCAGCTAGTACAGGATACATGGTCAGATAAACTGTCACATTTAGACTACCCCTTATCTACAAAGTGATTTGCAGGAGGCAATCCAGAGCAGATACAGAGGTTCTTAGAGGAGTCCTGCAACATTATACCACATGTACTTTTAAGGGTTCTCTCTTAATCTCTCTCCACAGGCACCATTTGGTATCTCAAGTATTCTTGACAACAGCACAGACTCTGGGTTTATAGACAGGATTATGTAGCCTCTTTTCCCAGTCCAGTCAATTATACTAGCAATAGTATGACTAATAGATGACAAGTCAACAGATAGTATTACATTACAGAATAAATAAACCCAACTACTGCTGGAAGTCGAATGAGGTAGTTTTCAAAGAGATCATGGAAATTAAAAATTAAAGCATTACCAAGTATAAGAATAATACATGTCACATACTGAAGAAACCATATATATATGTATATATATATAATATTATATATTATATATATAATATATAATATAATATATATAATATAATATAATATAATATAATATAATATAATATAATATAATATAATATAATATAATATAATATAATATAATATAATATAATATAATATAATATAATATAATATAATATAATATAATATAATATATATTAGGCAAAGAGATGTAAATGTAGCATATTTATAGTGAAAAATACATTTCTCAAGTATGTGATTACAGGAAGGAAAGCAAGTGGTAGTGAGTGTGATTAGGGAGGATAAACGGAACTAGCAGAGAATGCTTAATAGACCAAAACAAGGACTGGATATATCCACTGAAAATTTTAAATAGGTAGTGACATAAGATAGGCAATTTTAGAAATATAATTCTAGTATAATATGACAGAGGTTAAAACATAAGGAAAAGAAGACTAAATGGAAATCATTATTCAACTATCAAGAAAGTTGGAGTGTATGTAGAGGCAACCAGGGGCAAAGCCAAGAGTTTGTGAGGTGAAACATAAAGGCTTTGTAGCAGATAGGCTGGAATGCTAACAGCCGGGATCCAGAAAGGTGGGGACAGATTCTCAGCTTCAAATCAAAGGATCTCAGAGACAGTAACAATAAACCATAATTAATCTTTTAATTTCTATCCCCTTTTCATGCTGGAAGCATTAATAATTATAATGGCACGGAGTAACATGCTAGTGAAATCATGCATACTAAGTTCTTTTTCCAAATTATAGTCCATGAAAGAGTCCCTATTATTTTACTTCTTTTAAACTTGTTTTTCGTCTGGTGTCACACCCAGCATTACCCAGGGCATACGATTGACTCTGTGTTCAGGGATCACTTCCAGTGATCTTAGGGAACTTTATAGAATGCGGGGATAAAAACCAAGTCAGATATGTGGAAGGCAAATACTCTACCCACTGGACTATTGCTTCAGTCCCTACTACTTTTCACTTTGATAATAATAATTTTCTGAAGTATATCATGAGGTTTCTTCTACTTTACACATGGATTTCTTAGGATATTCCTAAATTAATCATTTTTGTCAGTTTTGTGATCCAAAAATTTAATATTTTCTGACTGTAACCATGTACTTGTTTGTCGAGGACACCGCCCGTGTCCCCAGCAGTGCTGGGAAGTGAGTTCCCTTCTACCTCTGAAGCCGGGGAATGGATGAAATCTCAGGAATCTGATGCAGTTTTAAAATGCTTTATTTATCACAGGTTCAGGCATACAAATAAGCAATAGGAAAAACCCTGTGCTTAGGATTCCCGGCTAAAACCCCAGCCACGTGTAGGCCAAGATGGTGGCCACCACGTGTAAAAGGCCCTGTAAAGAAGAGACAAAGACAAGACTCCCAAGAAGAGTGCAAGCCCCAAAGAGAGCACAAAAAGAGAGAGAGAGAGAGAGAGAGAGAGAGAGAGAGAGAGAGAGAGAGAGAGAGAGAGAGAGAGAGAGAGAGAGAGAGAGAGCAGGCTAGTTTTATACTCCTGCAACTCCAGACCTCCCACTATTATGGGGAAGCAGGAAGGGTCAAATGCTCAAATGCCCTTAGGTAATTTCTCCCAGCACCTCACCTAGGCCCTATTATATGCTGATGTTTTGAGCCAAGATCTGCCTGGAAATGACTTTATAGGGCAGAGAAGGGGGTTTCCGAGATGGCATGTCTCAGTACCAAAGACTAATACTAATGCCAGTTAAATATTTCTCCAAGCCTTCACAAGAGTCTCGTCTACGTCACTGTAGTTTTGTATTTTAGTTGCCTTTGAATTATCAGGGGAGCCATGCTTGCTAGCTTGGAGGCAATCAGCATTTCTCTCTGGTCTAATTACTTAGAGATCCAACATGGCCAGGAAAATATGCTGGTAAGATCTAGCTAGTCAGATGATGATTGTGGTAGCACGAGAGAATATTTATACCAGCCAGTACAGAATACATGGTCAGATAAACTGTCACATTTAAACTACCCCTTATCTACAAAGTGCTTTGCAGGGAGGCAATCCAGGGCAGATGCAGCGGCTTTTAGGCTTTTAGGACACTTCTTAGAAAGACACTTCTTTTTCATTGTCATATATCAAAGGTCAAGAAGGTAATTTTGACTCATATTTTATAGTAAGCAAACACTACAGCTAAAAAACAGGGGATTATTGATTACTAAATATTATTTATTATAGAATATGGAAACTGGAAAGTGCTTTTTCTTTCCAACCTTAGTTGGACTTTTTATAGATAGTTTGATTTTGAGGTTTTCTCTACCTTAACCCTATAAAGCATGTCACATTACACCTCATTTCCCTAGTGCTCTTGCTAGGGAGCACTGGCTAGACTAGTGCACAGCGTGGCATTGGAGGGATACAGAGCAATGAATTTCAAAGGTTTACTACAGACCCACTGTGAACACCAGCTGTTGAAACACTGAACCAGTATTGTGAGTGTAACTACTTCAATTCCTGGACTTTATATATATATATATATATATATATATATATATTTATATATATAAATATATATTTATATATATATATACACACACATATATATAAATAATGATGACTCAAATATATTGTTATTTGAGTCACTATATATATATAATACTTCAATTCCTGAACTTGAATATATAATACTTCAATTGAATATATAGGGCCGGAGCGATAGCCCAGCGGGTAGGGTGTTTGCCTTGCACGCGCCGGCCTGTGCCGGCCAGGGTTCAATCCCGGCATCCCATATGGTCCCCGAGCACCGCCAGAAGTAATTCCTGAGTGCAGAGCAAGGAGTAACCCTGAGCATCGCCGGGTGTGACCCAAAAGAAAAACAACAACAAAAAAGAATATATAATACTTAAATTCCTGGACTTTATATATATATATATATATATATATATATATAATGATGACTCAAATATATTGTGATTTTTCTCATAGTCACAAAATAATCAGTTTAAATTAGTAACTTGCCAGTGAAGAATTGGATGTAAGCCTTTACCATCTAATATGTTAGGTAAAATATAGGAACGATATTGAGTTTTAGTGGTGTTTGAGTATGGAACATTAAGCGTCAGCCATATGATAAGTACATACTGGAAAATTTCAGAAATAAATAGATATTAAGGAGCAGAATCATTATGTGAATAAGTATCTCACGGAAGGGAGTCAAGTAGAGCAATGATATCACAAATTGATATTAGATGACCAACTTAACTACCGTACACATATTTTATGCTAGTTTTCCTGAGAGAATGATGTCTAAGAAATGCAATAGATCAACAATGTGCCCGGCTGCATCAGCAGGTTGCAGACAGGAGACAGCCTTGTCTATACCCAGGGGCTCTGCCCTGTGGACGCTGGATGGTTGATGGTCTGACATAGAAAAGGACTTGGTCCCCTACAATGAACCCAGAGCCACAACAGAGCCTAGCAAGCTACCCGTGGTGTATTCAATATGCCAAAGACAGTAAAAATAATGGATCTCATTCCCAACGAATGGAGACATTACTGGCGCCCGCTCGAGCAAATTGATGACCAATGGAAAGACAAGTGACAATTTACATATGTGGAATGGCACAGAAGAAAACTCAAGGCTAGTACAATGTTGAATCCTACATTCTCTATTTTTGTACATTTTAATTTAAAATTTTATAGAGGTCATATGTCATGCACTACTTGGGGCCATCAGGTCATATCCAGAAGTGCACAGGAGGTCATGTGGTTCTGGAAGTTTGAACTCAGAATATCACTTTTGCATACATATTGGTTGAAATGTGTACTCAGCTCATGTTTTGATTGTTGGAGTGATCCCACAAGTATTTTGAGGAGTTGAATTTTATGGTCTCATTATGGGCATAAAACTAGTGAGATACAAACTGCAGTCCTAAAGTCTGTTATTCAATACATCTTAGAGAACTTGTCTAAATATGATCTTTAAAAAAATAGAAAGATGTGTGGGAGAATATACTAAACCCCTAACTTGGTATGCATCGAACTCTTCTTTCCGCCCTATCTTTTGACCACCTTCCAAAGCATGGAATCATTGAATTAATGTTTTATTTTGTTTGAATCTCATTATCTCCATTTAAAATAATTCCCCAAGAAACAATATCTAAAAATATGTAAAAGTAATTGTTCAGGAGCATATAAATGCCCCAAATTTGTTTTTACCTTCCCTCAACACATTGTATGCTATATCTATTATTATTACAAATAAGCTATTCATGACTATAGTTTGGAAGACATATAAAGGAGAGTGATATAGCTACACGTTTCTTCAGTTACTCTGTTTGTGATGCATAAGAACAATCTGAGACTTCAAAGTACCAAACAAATGAGTTTTCAGGTGCCTATCCCCTAGAAACTAATTGAAATCATTTGCTTTTCCACTTAAAGATTAGTTCTGACAGTGCATCTGAAAATGAAATGTGGGAAGTAGCTCTCATCTCACTGTTGGCTCACAGCTCAGCAATGGACTCCAGAGTGGTCGCTAATGATTGTGGTTTAGAACCGAAAAAACCTTGTAAATAAGATAAAGTTCCAACTAACCTTCAGTTTGGTCGCCTCAACTTATACAGAAAATGTGGAATATATTTCAGTGTGGCATTGGGGATTCAAATGAGCTTGCAGGGACCTCTCTGACTCACAAAAAGCAATTTGAGCACTTTCCACTCACCCAAGAGTTCTCTGACACTCAGCGAGCTTGCCAATTTCCCCTTCGAGTGTGATAACAAACTAGAAAAGCATGGCATGGCAAAGCTGAACACTGAAAGCAGGCCCTCTGGTGCAATCTGTCCATGTCCACACCACCTACACTGGCTATTTTCATGTGAAAGGGTGAAAGTCACTCCCCCTCTTCTACCCCCAAAATACACTTATACTCCAGCTTAATGTTTCCCTTAGCATGCACCAAGATTATCACAGAAAAATGTTTCAGCATATAACACTGTTATATCAAAGTCATTTTTAGCTAAGTGTCACTAAGAAATGATTTCATTTTTAAAAATAATTGAAGCATGCTGGCTTACAGATTATATATGTGTATATATGCATATACACATATATATTATGGGCATGATTTCACACTTATTCAAAATAAATGAAATCACCTGACAACTACCATTAAAAACACTAATTTTCCTCTATATGTAATTCACTGGACCCATTTCCCACTTCTTTCATCCCTTCCCTCTCCTTTGGAACTGTCACTTCTGCCATCTTAGGGGCTGTTTGATTTGTGTCTGTTTCCTCTCTGTGTTTCCTCTATCAGATATGTGGGAACAACCAGTCTTGCCTTTATCCTTCTAATTTTGCGTAGCATGATTTTCTCCTGTTACATTCCTGTTATAACAAAAAAAATTCATCTTTTTACAGCTGAGTAACAGTCAATTTTGCAAGTATACTTTGTCTTCCTTATCCATGTATCTATCCTTAGACAATTGGATTGTTTCCATATCTTGGATATTGGCTCTAATGGTCATAAGTGTAAATATATCTCTTAAAATTAGCATTTTATTATTATTTGAATAAGCATCTAGAATTGTAATTGTCTGAATACCTTATAGAATATCATATTTTTTATAAACAATCCATATGTTTTCAAAATTATGATTGTTATTCCCTCAATTCCATTCCTAGATACCTATTCAAATATATACATATATGTATATATGTATAATCATAAACATGCAGAAAAACAGAACAACAAAGGTTATATCTAAAGGCGATGTGATTTTTTCACTGTTTATTTGGAAGTGACTAGGCATGCCAAATTATTTTGGTTCTGTTCTATTATTCAGGTCCTTCCTTTGAGGTTAACCTAAAACATTTGTATAGATTTATCAATACTGACATCCTCATGCTGGTTCTGGCTCAGATCTCTGTGCTCCCAAATGACCAAATACTATTGTGCTTAATTATTATGTATTATAATATTTTTTCTCAGAATCTGCTTTCCCATCAAAAGACTAATTTCTTAGAAAGAAGGTAGCATGCCTTCTTCATATGCTGAGCAGATGGTATTCTTTTGTAGATCTCACTTGATTTGATGAGATATCCTAAGATTATTTTCATTTAGATTTGCTCAAGGTCAGATGCTTTAGGACCCTACTTACATCTAAAAAACCCATTTGCTTTAATAAACTGTGTCTGTATCAAAGAAAAGAGGTTTGTGCAGGGTTATAACTCACTGGGGGTCACCTTAAGGTAGGTATGCTCTCTAACTAAATACATGAATTGCTCTAAATCATATATAGAGACCTAATCCCCAATAATAAGGCATTTGGAGTTGGGACCACTAAGAGGCAGTTAGGCCATAAAAGTAGAGTTCTGAGAAATAGACTGAAGCCGAAGGGGAGAAGAAGCAGATGAGATGCAATGGGGCAGGGGTCAAGGTTATTCAGATACATGGTGGAGTCAAGGAATCACTGAGCTAAATATACAAACTACAGAGTCAACAAGACTGAAATAGTGAGACTCAAATTTTAATAACTAAATGTATTGTGTTTGTATATGACGGCCTGTTGTCCGTCATATACGAACTGTTTACTGAAGACATCCTGAACAGAATTGGCAGAACATTAAATGAAGAACAACCATGCGAGCAGGCTGGCTTCTGAAAAGGATTCAGCACAATTGACCATATTCACCACGATAACCAAACTCATTGAAGTCTATAGAGAATTCAAGATGCCGCTCTGTCTCACATTCATTGATTTAAAGAAAGCATTTGATTCTGTGGCGACTGAAGCGGTCATTGAAGCCCCTAGTCAAACAGGGTGTTCAAACCCAATACATAAAGATCCTTCATGAACTATATCATGGTTTCACCACTAGGATCTCACCATTCTACAGGAAGTGATCATCGAGATCAAAAGAGGGGTTCAGCAGGGCAATACCATTTCACCAAAACTCTTCAGCGCCACCCTCGAGATCATCATGCAACAATTAGAATGGGAAAAAATGGGAGTGAAGATAGAGGGCCAGCAACTACACCGCCTATGTTTCTCTGATGACATGGTTCTAATAAAACCAAACATCAGCCAAGCGGCATAAATACTGGCAGACTTTGACCGAGAATGTGGAAAGATAGGTCTACAGCTGAATCTCAACAAAACTATGTTCATGAGAAATGAACTAGTTCCAGGGCCCCATTCACTCTCAATGGAACAAACATATCCGAATGCAACAGCTATGTGTACTTTGGTCGAGAAGTCAACATGTTGGAACGACCTGAAACCTGAGTTGCGCAGGAGGAAAAGAGTGGCATGGACAGACTTCAAAAAACATCGAAACAATAGTCAAAAGAACAAAGAACCTCCAGCTACAGGCACACCTCTTTGACTCCACGTTCTCCCTGCATTGACATACGCCTCAGAGACCTGGGCCTTACAAAAAGCAGGATGAGAATACCATTCCGGTCTCCCAAAGAGGAATCGAAAGAGCCATGTGTGGAATATCATGCCTCACTCAAGTGAGAGAGGGAATCGGAGTTCCGACCTTCGTTGCTATTCTAAAATCGAGGAAGCTGTTCATTTGCCAGAACATGGAAAATCAGATGGGCTGGTCATATAATGCAGTCTGGAGATGACTGTTAGTCTAGAGCCGTTTCGATTGGATCCCATGGGATGCTAAAAATTGCATGGCCACCCACCTGCAAGATGGTCAGACTTCCTTATCAGGACCCTAAACAAACAGTTCAAAGCTCTTAATATCCTCAAAACAGACAGATGCCATTGGGCTACACTGGCACGTGATGGGTCAAATGGAAACATTTCTGGAGCCCGCTCGTTTAAATCGATGAATAACGGATATCAAGTAATCAAGTGATCAAGATGTAAAAAGTGCCTGTCAAGATGGTGGACTATGGCTGGTGTAGGGAGGTAGGAGGGGGAATATGGGAATACCCGTGGAGGAAGTTGACACTGTTGCTGGAATTGGTAATGGAACATTGTATGTTAAAAAAACAACTATGAATAACTTTGCAATTTACGGTGCTTTAACACAATAAACTTTTGGAAAGAAAAAGATATGTTTGCTCAAAAAAAATAGAGTTATCATGAATGAAACTAGTGCCTTTATAAAATAAATGAGAATTTTTTTTCCTTATTCTTTCCATCATATAAGGATATAATGACTCTCGTCTATGAATCAGGAAGAAAATTCTTTCCCAGTGCTTTGACATGTAAATTTCTGTTGCTTATAAATCCCCCAGTTATGATAATCTGTGAATCAGCGTGTAAGGACTAAGATAATGGAATACTTACACCCCAGTTTGTAATGTGAGAAAATAAAACTGACCATTAGTTCTAGCATAGGAATTTAACAAGACAAAGCCAGAACAACTCTAGTGGAAAAGTTTGATAAATAACAACCACCATAATAATTATTTACCTCATTTATCATGTTGATTATCACCACCTAATTCTTCCTTATCTCCATTTGTTATACCACCAGTAAAGTAATTGAAGCTGGTAATAAAATGTAATCATGATTATTTTTTATAGCAGAAAAACAGAAATCTGGTTCACCTGACTTCAATGCTAAGAACATATTTTGTGGGGAACATAGCATCTTGGCGTTCACAAGAGTTTACATATCAAGGAGCATGTAGGGTAGATTATGGACACTTCAACAAAGTGACTCTTAGGACTTGTGTGAAATGATTTTCACTTGAATAATAGTGATGACCAAATCAATTGGAGTTGATATTACTATAACTGATATTACTGCAGTTGGATGTCGTTTCTGGTTGATGTTTTCCTCTGATGCTTCCAGATTATCATTTAGAACCTTGTGCTATTTCCTGACTCTGAACAATTTCAGTGTTCTTTACTGCTACTATAGGCATATCCTGTAACATCATGTAAAAGAACTAAAGCACATGGTCTACCAGTGGGATGTAAATATGGTCCACTCTAGTAACAAAGAGAGTAATGAGATGACTATGGTCTCCAGGAGAAAAACTTAAATTCATTTTTTTTTGCAGGGGATGCTAAGGGTTAGTGCTAAGGTTTATTCTTGGCACTGTGCTCAGGGACTACCCCTGGAAGGGGATGGCATATAGTGTTGGATATTGAACCTGGATCTGCCATTTGCAAAAAAGCCCTACTCACTGCACTATTTCTGTGGATCCAACTATCACATTCTGCATCTGTTTTGGTACTCATAAACTATAGTGTTGAATATTTATATGACCTACTTATACCCAGGCTTTTTAATTGGCACTTCAAAAAATCCTTTTTTTTTTGGGGGGGCTTGGAGATTAAAAAGGGACGTGATAGATTTCTTACCCAATGGTTGTTAAATGTTAAGTGATCAGTAATGATAGGCATTTGGTTAATTCAGATGAATAAAGAAAATTCAGACCCGAGCAATAATCCAGGGTAGGAAATTTGCTTTCAATGCTAACACCTTAACCCCAGGAAAATCACCCTCAGTCCAAGTGCAACAACTTTAATTTATTTCTTATTATTGTATTTAATGTTCCTTTAGCTTCACCCTGCTTAGACTCATACTGTCGGTACCTGTTGCTTTATTCCTGCTCAGTCACATTTCCTCACACCATATATGTTAATCCATTTTATATATAAATATATATTCTCAAATACATATGTATATATACTGCTATAATAACTTTTTGTCTGTCATGTTGTTTTGTTTATGTTATTCTAATCACCAGAAATGATAGCTAAATAAAGTCCAAAAAGTTGAATGAATGCTTTAATTTTAACCTTTGTAGAAAGTATATAAACTAGGTGTTATACTTTGAATCTCACACATGATAAATAGTCAAATACTCAGAGTATCAGATTCAGCTCCAGGACTCAAAGCCACATCTATCACATTTACAGTGTCATGCACTTGGCATCTACACCATGACAACTTGAATCAAAAGTTGTTTAAGAAGCACAGCTACACTAGAAAGCAATGTGAACCTGCAAAAAAATTGGCATAGCATACATTTTAATTATAGGAATTAAAGAGGAACAAAAGGGAATAATTTCTAATTGATGGGAGAAGAGAAATGTATTCTTGTACTTGAATGTGCAGTTTCTGTGTCACAGAGACATATCCAAAAAACGATGGCCATACACTGGTAGTGCTTCACAAGAAAAAAGCAACCAACCCCATCAAAAAATGGGGAGAAGAAATGAACAGAAGCTTCCAAAAAGAAGAAATTCGAATGGCCAAAAGGCATATGAAAAAGTGCTCTTCATTTTTAATCATCTGGGAGATGCAAATCAAAACAACAATGAGGTACCATCTCACACCACAGAGACTGGCACACATCCAAAACAGCAAGAACAACCGGTGCTGGCGTTGATGGGGAAAAGGGACTCCATCCGCTGTTGGTGGGAGTGCCGACTGGTCCAGCCCTTTTGGAAAACAATATGGGCATTCCTCCGAAAACTAGATATTGAGCTCCCATTTGATCCAGCAATAGCACTCCTGGGAATATACCCGATGACTGAAAAACACATAGCAGAAACACTATCTGTACTTCTTTATTCATCTCTGCGCTATTCACTATAGCTAGAATCTGGAAACAACCTAAATGTCCGAGAACAGAGGACTGGCTAAAGAAACTGTGATCTACACTATGGAATACTATGCAGCCGTCAGAAAAGACGAAATTATGAAATTTACTTGCAAATGGATGGACATGGAGACTATCATGCTGAGTGAACTTAGTCAGAAGGAAAAGGACAGATATAGAATGACTGCATTCATTAATAGGATATAAATAGATACCAGTGTTTTACTAAATGTGGGAAATGGTAATGGCAGATTAAAACTCACCATTGAATATACACAAAGAGACTTAAGTGATAAACTCTAAATATCTGCAGGGCTAGTCACAATGTGTAAAAGAAGAGGGAGAGAGATAGAGAGAGAGAGACAGAGAGAGAAAGAGAAAACTGGGGTACCTGCTGTTGAGGCAGCCTGGGGGGTGGGCGGGACGGTGTGGGGTACATTGGTGGTGGAAATAGGGCACTGGTGGAGGGATGGGTGCTGGAATACTGTATTACCAAGAACCTATTATGTACACCTTTGTAATTGTATGTCTCACGGTGGTATAATAAAAAATTTTAAAAAATATAGAGGCAGGCCAGGAGAGGGGGAGGAAATCAGGGGACACTGGTGGTGGGAAATGGGCACTGGTGGAGGGATGGGTAACACTTTATGATTGAAACCCAAACGTGAACATCTTTGTAATTGTATATCTCACAGTGCTATAATAAAAAAATTAAAAAATAAAAAATAAAAAATAAAAAACATAAAAACGATGGCCATAATCCATCAAATGGGCTGTCAAGTCTCTTTTGAGCTTCTAGTCACATAATGCTTAGCTGAATGAAAAAGTACAGTGGTATTGGATCTGCTAAACAAATCCATTTTTCAGACCTGATGTGAAGAAAACTGATATTTTGAATCATGTGACCTTTGATCTCTAGGCTTAGGTTTTTACTTCTGAAATTTGGACATTATAATACCAAAGTCAAAGAGGTCTTTTGAGTTATAATTTAGAATATCACTATTACTATCACTGTCTTCCCGTTCATCCTCAATTTGCTCGAGCGGGCTCCAGTAGCATCTCCAAATGTCCTGTCTCATGCTAAAATATCTGTTACAACAACTGTGACCTATTAAATACTCGTAAGAGATAACCATAATGAAGCCTAAATCAGGTCATCTTTATTCCCTGAACTACAATATACTTAGGTTATATGTTCAGAGTAATCAAAATATCCTAAATGAGATGATCCTAAAGAGTTTTGTTTTACGTCACTGCAGAAGATGGACAACAGTCAGTGAAATAATATTCTTTCTTGTTGAAAAGGTCAGTTTATGGAATGACCAGGGAGTATCATTTCTATCTTGGCTGTCAATACTTTCTTACTGTGGTATAAATGAGAGTACACATGACAAACTAAAAGGAAACACACACTTCCCTTTGTCAATATTGGGAAAGTATGTTTTTAATACTCCGGTTCAGCATTCTCTGAGAGTGAGAAAATAGACTAATTATAGTTTTTATACTATTACATAACATAAAATATATCATTGTGTTATCTATTATAACAGAAGAAATTCTACTTCTTTCCACATTGAAATCGTACTATAAAATGATGCTTAAGAGCTCAAAGAAAGCTCTGGTCTATTTGAATATAATAATTAAAGGAAAGGAAAGGAAAGGAATGGAAAGATTCCTATTGTCCTTCCTAAAACATTTGCTTTTCCTCAAAAAAATGGCTTTAGACATTTTCAAAAGGATAAGATTTCTGGAAAGCAATTGCTGAAAGTTATGAGTGTAACAATATGTATTGGATTATTGATCTCATGAAAGGAAAAAGGATGAAGCTTGAGTGAGCTGGGTGGGGAGGGTTTCAGATTTCAAGACAGACCTAACAAAGTCTTTGGCAACCCAGTGAGGTCTGCTTCAAATATTACCCATCAGAGGAATCTAATATTCAGAAGATGCTCTTGCTCAATAATTGGATAGAAGCCACAAGATAGAGGAATATTTTCTAGACCACTGCTGAAACAGATTGGAAACCTATGAAGTCTGCCAGCTACCATAATCCATGTAATAAGTGTCTTCTTTTTTTTTTGGGGACGCTGGGTTTTGGACCAGACACAACTGGACTCAAGGCTTACTCCCTGGTTCTGCACTTGCTGATCACTCCTGCCGGGCATGGATGAAATCTTGATTGGTTGTATGCAAGGCAAGCACCCAACATGCTGTACTATCTCTCAAGCCCCAGAAAGTTTAGAAAGGAAAAGGACAAGTCTATTCTGGTCCTATGGGACCTGATCTCACTATCCGGTCCCATAGGAATAGCAGGTGCACTCAACAGAGTTAGAGACCCGCAAATAAAGCCAAAAGGTTGGTATCGTTTCTTTAACTAGAAAATTAGTCAATTGAAGGAAGTAGGATTTGTTTTTTGCTCTTTACCTCTTGAAATGATTTAACAATAAAGGAGATAAACTATTACAAAGCAACTGAATTTGCTTTGTGGCACTGCTTAAAACCTGAAAAAATATTTTTATAAAAACGGAAATATGTCCCACACTGAAAAGCTGAAAATTAATAAGATAAAGAAATAAAAAAAATCAGTGTATTAATTCTACACTGGCACAATTTTTGAGAATATTCTCAAGAGATTAGGTAAGTATGAGAGAATGAATGAAAAGTACTACATGACTTGGAATAATAAATGCAAATATTCAGTGAATACAAAGTATTCCAATTAAGTTGTACATTTACTCTTCTGCGTACTTCCTTAAAATGAAATATTTAAGCTTCTTCATTAAAAAAGGCAATTTTCCCCAGAAACACACTAAAGCCTGGGCTGAAATATGAGGAGGCCACTCAGTCATGAGTTTTACTAGGGAGAGGGAGACAAATAGTCCCAAATAATTTTATTTAATCAACCAAACTTCTTTGAGAAATGTGGGATTGGGTTACTATATCAAACTGGAAATTACACCTGTCAGTAAAGTTAATGTATTTTCTCTTTTGTCAAATTGCCATGGTGATAAAAATCATATTTAAAGTTGTATTTGGGTTAAGGAAGAAAACTTTTAATTTAGCTTATTTCATATCACCCAAGGGATCATTGGTAAACTCAGTAGATTGATCAATATTTTATTGAGCACCTATTATATAAAATCAGGTAGAGTGTTATTCTGGGGGCTAACAGAAAGTATCTTTACATTAGAACAGCCCCTGAGCCCATGTGGGCACCAGACCAGCCAGCTCCTGACTCAGCTTTCTGTTCCTTGTCATCCCTCAGAGTCCTGGTTGTCAAGAGCAGCCAACCTGGGGAGTCTGGTGGGATGATCCATGGGCTCCATGTGCCTGGAGACCCAGCCCTGTCCAGTTCTTCTGATGAAGACAGCCCTTGCCCTGGTGTGAGGGACCAGCCAGATGTACTTGGGAGCCTTCTGGCCTTCCCGAATCCCGAGGACTTGGGCATGAGGCCAGATGGACACGGAAGTGCTCACGTAATTCCCACACCTCAGGGTCCCTGACATCCACCTGGACCCTTGGAACCAGGAGCCTGGCATGCCACACACTCTGTATTAACATAGTAGAGGGACTTAAGTATTGAAAGAGTTTAGAAATGCATGTTCCCCTTAGGGATTTGTTTAGAGATGAGAGCATAAAACACTTCACAAGGAAAAGAAATAATATATTGAAAGAACCTACTCTTCAACAGAAACAGAGATTAAAATGCCAGGGGTTGCTCCTGGTAAACCATGAGGTTTTCCAAGCACCTCCAGG
Source organism: Cryptotis parvus (assembly GCA_021461705.1). Lineage (NCBI taxonomy): Eukaryota > Metazoa > Chordata > Mammalia > Eulipotyphla > Soricidae > Cryptotis > Cryptotis parvus. Next base: position 39,708 of record JAJIBD010023392.1, on the reverse strand, counting down.
AGTTATCCCTGAAAGTAGAGGAAGTAAGCTCCTAGCACCACAAATAGTACCCCCCCACTTTCACCCCCAAATAATAGCATACAAAACATGCAAAATGCCTGCACTTAGGGGTGGTGTGGTGATGGTGATAATTGAAGTGATAGGAGAGTGGATGACAACTTAGAGCTCCAGTTGGAGAACTTGAGACTAATTGCAGGTCCTGGGAACTCGAGTACTTTAACTAGAAGGGTTTCTATAGAGTATCGCGAGCGCCTTATATGTGGAGCTAGAAGTAGAGACTTGTCAAGAGTAGTGATGGACTATACTAAGGATCATACAGTCAGATACTCATTTTACTGTAAAAGATATATCCCACACTACATGTTCCTACACAATGTATAATCAGTTTTAAAAAGAACTATTTCAGCCTACAAAGACATCTGAACAGCATAAAAGTCTGGGGGGCTTTTTTTTTTTCTATTTTATGCAAATACATGTTCCTTTCTTTTTTTCAATCTGTTCCCATCTGTGCCTTTAAAGAACACTTCATAGCAAAAAAAATTATTAAAATAAAATTGGAACAAGCACCTGGTCATTTGTATCAGTTATTGAGTACTTTGGATGTTTTCCATGAATAACATCCTGAATGTCTGGTCGCTGAAAGTTCTGCCATTCTTCTGTTTATCGATACTGAGTCCTCACACACCCTGAGTGTAAAGACAAGTAGAAACAGGCTAGAGGTTGAAAGACAGAAATGCTCTAGCCATGTGGCATGAACTTGACGTGGACAGACCTGAGTTTGAATTAGGTACCTAATACAAATTAACACAAATTGAGAACTTGGGCTGTGACTGATTTTCAGCTTTCTCAATGAACACCCTGTGAAGGCAGACTCTCCAACTCTCTTACAGTTGCTAATAAATAGAATAGAGAACAACACCGTAATAGAAATGAAGCTATAATCAATCCTTTTTCAAAGGGAAGACCTAAGAACCACAAGTAACATATATGTAAAATGCTCTTCCCAGTACCAAGAACATGATGGATTATAGTAAATGAAAGAAAGAAAGAAAGAAAGAAAGAAAGAAAGAAAAGAAAGAAAGAAAGAAGGAAGGAAGGAAAGGAAGGAAGGAAGGAAGGAAGGAAGGAAGGAAGGAAGGAAGGAAGGAAGGAAGGAAGGAAGGAAGGAAGGAAGGAAGGAAGGAAAGGAAGGAAGGAAGGAAGGAAGGAAGGAAGGAAGGAAGGAAGGAAGGAAGGAAGGAAGGAAGGAAGGAAGGAAGGAAGGAAGGAAAGAAAGAAAGAAAGAAAGAAAGAAAGAAAGAAAGAAAGAAAGAAAGAAAGAAAGAAAGAAAGAAAGAAAGAAAGAAAGAAAGAAAGAAAAGAAAGAAAGAAAGAAAGAAAGAAAGAAAGAAAGAAAGAAAGAAAGAAAGAAAGAAAGAAAGAAAGAAAGAAAAGAAAGAAAGAAAGAAAGAAAGAAAGAAATCTAATGCACACCCTTAACGTCCATTAATAAACTGGGGGCTTCTCACTCATCTCTGTTTGTGAACTCACACAGTAGGAAGGCCATCATCTCCATTGAATTTACTCTATGCCTCTATAGCATCAGAACTCTGTCTCAGTTTCTCATCTGTCAGGTTTCAATGGAAAACAAGATTCCAAACCTTGGGTTGAGGATTTTACCGGTTATCTGTTAGGCATGTGGATCACTTGTGGCAAACATACAATAAATGCTGACCGTGATGCTATAATATAGGGTCAGGGCAACGTGACAGTTAAGAGCAGTTTTTAGTAATGTGACTGCTAAATATCAGCTGTGTTACTGCACACATTACTTTAAAGTCCCTTGCACATGGTTTTCACCTGAAAGGAAAGCATGATAAGAGTACTTGAAAGGCATGATCTAGATTCATAAAATTAGTTAACATATGCAAAGCACTTAGAAAAACTTCTGGAGTATAGTAAGACTATTTAATGTCTGCAATTTTAATATCATCTTCCCTTCAGCAATGAATAAATGAGATATCAAAAGGCTCACACCCATTCTTGTCACCCTTTTTGTCATTGCTATTCAGATGCTACAATGGAGCGGGAGAAGGGCATTTCTTTAGGGTTGGCTGCTTCAGTGACCAGCTGTTACTCTGCTGGAAAGATCCCTGGTGTGACTTCTTACAAATGCTTGATAACCCCAGAAGATGTTTGCCTTCTGCTGCCTTGGGCTTCTGCAACTGCTTAAATCTTGCCGCTACCTTCCCTTCTTCTCTTCCTCGTCAGCTGTCGCCTTTAGATTTGAGGCTGAAGTTAATGTCAGTCACTTTAGCAAACTTGAGAGCTGCTGTGGGCTGTTCTTTGAACCCCTTCCAGCAAGCTCATGGTGTTCATCTGTGCAGAGAAAGGATTCTGCCCAAAGAATTCTTGGCACTGGAGTGTTTCCCAGCATTTTTTTTTTTGGTGTTTTGCTCATCTCTATTTCAAACTCCTATGTTGGAAAAGTGACATTGTCTGAACTCGAATAAAACATCAGATTTCATTTTGGTGAGACACGTTTCTTTAAGAGTAAAGTATTTCAATTCTTGGTACAGGGTTATTATTTTCTGAGTGATAGTCAGGGAGATTTTATCTGTGTTTTTTTTCCTTGCTTTTTGGGGCACACCTGGTGATGCTCAGGGGTTACTCCTGGCTCTTCACTCATAAATGACTCCTGGCGGTGCACAGGGGGACCATATGGGAGGCCGGGATCGAACCCAGGTCGGCCATGTGCAAGGCAAACACCTTGCTCACTATTACTCCGGCCCTTGTGCTTTATTTTTTTATTTTGACATGATTCTTCAGTCATGGTACTCTATTTTAAAGTGTGTCCAGGTTTTATCTCAGAAACCTCATTCCTAGGTCCAAGCTCCACACTTAACAATTATTTATGCAATTCCAAATATGGGTCAAATATTTAGTTTTTTGTCTCATGGCCACCACATGCTATATATATATATATATATATATATATATATATATATATATATTCCTTATACTCTAAAGAATCCACATTTTGGTGGTAATAGAAAAAATGAGAATCAACGTGTTGACAAATGCATGTGTAATTATAAACTAATGTAGTTGGTCAAAAGAGACAAGTTCTATAAAAGCAAAAGCTTATTAAGACAGCAGGGAAAAATACCTTGAGAAATTATATTTCAGCTGAAGTAGGAAATCTGACTATGAATTAATAATAAGAGATAGGAAGTGTTCCAGGGAAAGGAAACAGATGTGCAAGTGTGCAACTATGGGTTGTATAGAAAATGAGCATGTTCTGCCTCAGGTTCCAAAAAGATGTGCATGAAAAAGGGCAGAAATTGGTTCTTGGAACTGAGCATGACAGAAGTCAATGATAAAGAAAAGAACCCTTCCTTACCTTCTTTAATCCAGGCTCATAAAATCAGCCCTCTAGTTATTGTTAGAAGGCAGTTACCTACTGATGTTTAAAATTCCTTAAGCAACAGAGTCTCAGAAGAGTTTTTACGTAAGACAATCCAAAACTTTTTTACTTATTTTGCTTCTATGTCTCCAAGCCATCCCATGTATAATCCTAACATTGACAATAAACTACGTGGTTGTGTGTTCCTAAAAGTTATTCTATTCTATCTCCTGGGTCAAAAGATTTGGTTTTTTATATTGTTACAGCTATGAATATACTTTACAGTGGGGACCCAATCCACCTTATTATACTTATGTCTGGAGATAAGAATCGGTGCTTGGATTTCATTGCCTAAAATATTCCATCAGCTTATGATCTGTGGATTTTAGAACACACCTCCTTGATACATTCTTCATACCTTATTTTAGATCCTAATTATATAATTATCAAAATTAGCCTCTATTCCTCCAGGAACGGTAACAAAGAGGCATTAGCTATTTTTCTTAATTGCTTAGTCAATGTTTTATATTCATACAGTTTAGGGACCCTGAAATGTTTTCAAATCCAAGGTTACAGATTTCATTTTGTGCAAGCCAGAGTAACTACTCTTATGTTTTCCTTTTTTTGGAAATAAATATCTAAAGATGAAGACTTCCCTAAAACACAAAAATAAATGAAAACATTTAAGGAGGAAAGAGACAGTGGTGCATAAGGCACGGACACCTGACCCACGTTTGATGCTCCACAGCAGCTATGGTACCTTAGTACTAGCAAGAGTGACCCTGCGTACAAGTAAGCACTGACCAAAACAAAAAAAAAAGATAAAATATGGGAAGGGGTACAGCTCCAAGGGTAGTCACATGTGGCTTCCATGTGTGAGGCCCCAAGATTGATCACAAATCCTGAACTACCATCAAGCACTGTCAGGTCTAGTACTATAAGCACCCAGTCATGTCACAGTGTCGACATGGTAGCCTCCAACTAAGGTGTGAGTTCAATACCTGGCATTAAAATGTCCCCAAGTGTCAGAAAACACTTCAGTTTTCCAAATGGAGTATTCCATTCCCCCAACAATATTAGAGAACAGGAAACAATTCCCTTCTGCCCCAATGGAACCAGTGGCCGATAGGCGGCCAAAGACTCACGAATCCAGCAAAGTTCCAAAAGCCATTTACTCACACAGTTTCAGGCAGTACGATCAATTATCAGGAAAGCCCAAACTTCCAAATCCTAGCCAGGCCCATACCATGTGCTTGGGTTAGAATCCTCAAGCCTTGGGGCGGAGTGATAGCACAGCAGGTAGGGGTTTGCCTTGCACCGAGGCTGACCCTGGTTCGATCTCCGGCATCACATATGGTCCCCAGGCACCACTAGGAGTAATTCCTGAGCGAAGAACCAGTAGTAACCCCTGAGCGTAGCCGGGTGTGACCCAACAAAAGCAAAAAAAAAGAATCCTCAAGCCAACATGGCCACTGGACCCTGAACCATGTGCGCTTGTCAGAGGTTAGATCCAAACTGGAAAAAGATGCAAAATGGTACCTTCTCCTTCCTTATAGCTTCGTTTATTGTCAGAAGCCCACCAAAGACTTCCAGTCTGACTCATCGTGGGCTGGGCTATCTAGAGACAAAACCAGATATATTCATTAACCCAAAAGACAGTATAGAAATGCAAATCTTCATGTGGGACCTTGACTCAAGCTTTACAGATGCTGATATGCCAGAGCTGACTTCCTGAGATACGAATCTCCCTGGCAAAGGGGAGGGGGGCAAAATCTCTGCATTAGAAAGCAGTTCAGAAGATAATTTGTAGAGAACATCATTAATACTTCTTACCATGAATGTATAGCCAGCGAAATCCAGCAAAACTCTAAACCTCCTCTAAGATCGATAATCTGTGATAACAATTCACTTTTTATTTACATTTAGAATTAGAGACATGTTTGTTTGCCCAGAAGCTTACTGGCACGTCTCTTTGAACCAAGAAAACTGATTACATTATGCTTGATCCAACGTCACCAAGTGTCTCTTGGAATGATCACATGTGTGTCCCCAATGGAGACCTGTGGAGCAAAAAAGTATTGCATTGGATCTAGCCTAGATTCATGATAATTTTATATAAAGTTATGAAATCAATATAATTCATGCCCTTATGCTCAGGAGATTCCCTAAAGGCAGAAGCAGCTCTTAAGATATGCTAAATGCTAGCAAGAGCCTAGAACTCTTTAAGGAACGTCCCCCAACACCCAGCATCAACCTGGTAAAACTCAGGCACCACAATACCTGAGTGCTACTTGGTTCAGTCCCTATCATAAATAAAAGAAAGCAGTAGCATAAAATATGTCTGCTAGCTGTAACTAATCAAGGAGAAAATGTGTGGCAGAATTTCAATTGGGTCCAAACTGCCATAATCACTATAAAGTAGAATGGTTAAACAATAAGATTCTGTTTTATCATAAGAGCTCTCCTCCTGACTTGTAAATCATTACTGTCCTGCTGTGTCTTCCTATATGAAGGCGAGAGGGCAAAAGAACAAGCTCTCAGTTACCTTCTTGTATGGTTGCTGATCCCATCAAAGGGGTTCATCATAATCTAAATCTAAATATTTTCTCCAAGGCCCACATGCAGGACATATGTATTCCAGTCTATAGTGAGTAGGGATTGAGTCAGTATCCATTTCAGTAGATTAACTTATAAAAATCACTGGAAAGTTACATTATTATTTGATATTTCATCAAAATCTATTCTCATAATTACTGTACCTGGATTCAGAAAGTCTCCTTGGCTTCATGCCAACGTGCAATAAACTGCCAGTACATTGGATCTCTATCCCACATTGGTGAATGCCAGAGAAAGTAAATAATTAATTCTTTCTTCATTAATATCACCAGAAATAAGACTTCTGGGCATGTATGTCTAACATAATGAGACATGTGAACATCATTCTCTTCAACTTGATTTAGAGTAGATTATTTGCTAAAAGTTGCATTTACATTGACTCACATATACTTATATTTTTTCACCCTGTACAATTTTAATTTCAAAAGCTACATATCTATCTATCTATCTATCTATCTATCTATCTATCTATCTATCTATCTATCTATCTATCTATCTATCTATCTATCTCTCTATCTATCTATCTATCTATCTATCTACTCTATCTATCTGTCTGTCTGTCTGTCTGTCTGTCTGTCTGTCTGTCTGCTCCTGTCTGTCTGTCTGTCCCTGCCTGTCTGTCTGTCTGTCTGTCTGTCTATCTATCTATCTATCTGTCTATCTGTCTGTCTGTCTGTCTGTCTGTCTGTCCTTCTATCTGTCTATCTGCCTGTCTGTCTGTCTGTCTGTCCTTCTATCTATCTGTCTATCTGTCTGTCTGCTCTATCTATCTACTATCTATCTATCTATCTATCTATCTATCATCTATCTATCTAATCTATCTAACAGTATAGCATTTAGAAATATTTAGTAGATAAACATTTTCAAAACAGTTTTGTTCTATCAACAGGAGCTCAGAGCATGTTTGCTGATGGATGCTTATCATAGGATAACCCTGAGCTGACAAAAAGGACTCATTCCAGGGCCAGTAGGGGCAATGGCAGGAGATGAGGTAGAAAAAGTATGAGTTTACATTCAACGTGCTATACTTTAAGGTAATTTTCTACCTCACTGAATTGCCTATTTCTTCAAACGAATTCACTAATCTTTAAAAATGGGAGGTATAGATTGTATCTTAAAACAACATTGTGATCATAAATATTGCTTAAGAAATGCATCAATAAACCATCAAAGCTTCCAATCCAATCTCATGTAGGCCACTCCACCCCAACATCAGAAAACACTGCAAAACTCTTAGTATTCGTTTCCTTTCTGTTTCTGAAAACATTAGAACGTGTTTTCCCAAGCTGTAACATGGTACTGGACAATGGTGTCTATGAAAAAGAACTAATTTTTTAAACTATAATTATATGCAAATGTTTATATAAAAGACAAACTATAAATTTGTTGAAATGTTGATCTGCAGGGCTAGAACATGCCTTCCCTCCCGGGAGTCTCATGATGAGCTGTGCACAGGGAGAGCCGGTAGCAGCTCTATCCCGTGTATGGGAGTCTCTGGATCAGGCATGCCTGGGATGGGCTTGAAAAAGAGTGCTGTAGGGTGGGACTCTGGCGAGCAGGCTTGTGATCAGCAATTCTGCTGGGTGGAACTCTGGCGGGCTGGGGTGTCCGGATGTGAAAAATGGTGGCCCTCGGTGTGGGGGTTCCTCTGACTTCTTGTGAGGCTCTGCTGGGATGGCCGGCCAGGGCTAGAATCTGCCTTCACTCCCGGGCAGAACAGGGGAGGATGTTTTCAGCTTCAGAGATGTTAGAGAGAGAGAGAGAGAGAGAGAAAAAAAAAGAAAATAGGTAGAACAATGACAGATATAACTTTGCTACAACTGTACTTGATAGACATCTGCTTCTGAAATTTTAGTTACCTGATAGTGTACATACATACACACACAAGACTAGACCAGTTAACCAACCATTAATGTCTTTTACTTAAAATTCCTTGAGTTAGATTTTATGTCAAACTCAAATCAAAGTAAAATTATAAATATATAGATCTAGAAAAGTGTATACAGAACATTTTCCCCCCCAAAAGGGCATTTTTATGTTGTAGCTATCTATGATTATTTATATAAATCCCCTTGAAATAAAACTACAAATAAGTTAAATGAATCTTTGTGTTCCCTATGATGATATATCACACCCCATATTTTCTCCAGTGATGAAAATCCAATCTGAAAAGGACCAGTGGTTTGAATATGCTAAGTACTATTATGCCAGGTTACTAAGAAATACTAATGTTCTTTAGTTCACAGAATTCAAAGCACATTTTTATTGTTGTTATCAAAGATCTGATAACAAAGAGAGTCCAGAGACTCTCCCACATGGGGCAGAGCTGTTCCTTGCTCTCCCCTGTGCACAGCCGTTCATGAGGCAGTCGGGAGGCATGGCGGGTTCTAGCCCTGGCCCACCACCTCGGCAGAGCCTCACAACAAGCCAGGCCACCCCTCCCTCACTCCACGGGCGCCTCCATTTTCCACTTCTGGATTTTCCTCTCGTCAGAACTCCACCCAGCAGACCAGCCCATCACAGCCCGGATCACCGACACCCACCCTGCCGCAGCTTTTTTTCCTCAATCCGGCCCAGGTATGCTGGTCCAGAGTCTCTCCGATATGGGGCAGAGCTGTTCCTTGCTCTCCCTGTGCACAGCCGTTCATGAGGCAGTTGGGAGGCATGGCGGGTTCTAGCCCTGGCCCACCACCTCGGCAGAGCCTCACAACAAGCCAGGCCACCCCTCCTCACTCCACGGGCGCCTCCATTTTCCACTTCTGGACTTTCCTCTCGTCAGAACTCCACCCAGCAGACCAGCCCATCACAGCCCGGCTCGCGCGTCGCCACCACGGTTCATCAATAAATGCTTTATTTGGAGGTGTTTAAAAGAGTTTGCCTCCCTGCTCGACAAGCCTGGCAAGCTTCTCGTGTTGTATATGATATGCCAAATTCCAGTAACAATTATATTAGGTCATTCCCATGACCTAATATAATGGTTTGAGGCTCTTTATGTTCCTGTAGCAAGCCGATGCCCGGCTCTCCTGGCATGAGACAGGACATATAGAGATATTACTGGTGCCCGCTCTAGCAAATAGATGATCAACGGGAAGATCGTGATCGAGATCGTGATCAAAGATCACTGAGAATATGAAATAAGAGGGAAAGAAAACATTATATTCTGACTTTTCATGAATTCCTCAACTGCCTTACCCACTCCTTCCTTTTTGTGGAGTGGTATGTTGGAAGATTGAAATTCTCCCATCATATTCAGAATTTAAACAAGAAGTTTGATATAAAAACTGCCATGATTATTTTCCCGTTCTCATCTTTGAAAGTCACAGCCAGGCTGGGAGTATGTTTGCCAAGTTTTCCGCCTGGAGGAAAATTTTGTGACTGAGTTATAAATACATTGATGGATCCAGCTGGAACTGTCTCTTGTAATTTAATATGCAAAGAAATAATCTGAGTCATAGATAGAGACAGGCAGTTTCTTTCAGATAAGAGTGTTCTAAGTTTGGTTCTCTAAAAGACATTCAAGAGCTTTTTTCCATATAAAACAAGAGCTGGGCACAGGGCAAGTGGGGTCAACGTTTGTCATTCCAGTTAGTAGTCATTTGACAGGACTAGACCTTTAGGCCAAACATCAGCAAAGTCATTCACGCCACCTGAATTCTTCCTATAAGTAGGCTTAAGAGTCAAAGGATGGCTTGTAAAATCTGTGCCAATGTTGGAACTAAAATGGATTTTTAATTTCTGGGAATTCACATTTTAAATCTTCTTTTAAATATGAATATAATTCACATTAAATATGAATGTGCATCTACTATGAATGAAATAACATGTTTAAAGGAAGAAGAGGCTAAAACTGTAAATGCAATGGAATTCTACCATCAGTGTAAAGCTGAAATTACCATGGAATCTACTTACAGTGGAAATAGCTTTGTGTTGGTTTTGTTTTTGGCCACTCCAGCAGTTCTGATGACCACTTTTGATGCACGGCTCAGGTGTCACTCCCTAGCAGTGCTGAAGGACCAACAGATTGATTGAATCCAGCTCTCTGCAGTGAATGCACTCTTGCCCTTTGACATTTTCCCACCCATGAAGGAGGTCTTAAAACATAACGATAAATTTATTTTGAAGCATTCATTATATGATGGTACTACTATGTCAGCAGTTGAATTAATAAATTAATAATGTCAATGGCTCAGCTATTTGTTTCTTAATACTAATTCACACCAGTTGATAACAAATTCACACAGTTATTATTATATTAATAGGTAACTAAAATAAGTAGCTATTAAAATTATTATCTATCTATAATAGCAGGCATTCTACATTAGTTTCTTACAAATACATTCTTGTGTTGTGCTAAGTGATAGGCATGGCCATTCTAAAAGGTTCTAGATCTTTACTTGCATTTCTAGATTTTTAATTGTGTGTCTGAGAGTAAACTGTCTTCTGAGTTGAGAATTCTTCATTCTCCAACACTTCTTGTCTCTTATACTTTAGATAACAAACATTATTAAGAGTAGGTGTGAGGGTATCACTTTTATGTTTATAGATTTTTATGTCTATAGGTCATCTGAAACTTCTCTTTGGAGAAGTGTCTCTTCAGATCTACTGCTTATTTTGTGTGTGACATACTTTTATTTGTATTTACTTGCAATTATTTGAGTTTAAGTCACATGTCTACAATAGTATTAGTGAGGATATGTGTTTGTTTTGATGTACAGATGTACACCATTATCAAACATTATCACCAACAAAGTGCCCAAGACCCCCACCAATATCATTAAGCTACTTCCCTAACCACTTACCCTATAACCCCTGACTTGCTTGGTATTTTCAGTTCTGTAACCTAGATCTTTATTCAAGAATGTCTGTTCCCTTTCCTTTTTATCTCCTTTTTTTGGGTCACACCTGGAGATGCTCAGGAGTTATTTTAACCTCTGCACTCATGAATTACTCCTGATGGTGCGTGGGGAACATAGAGTTGCTGGAGATTGCACAGGGGTGAGCTGCATGCTAAGCAAATGCCCTTCCAGCTGTTCTATCACTATAGTCTCTGCCCCCTACTTGTATTCCCTATATACTCCACAGATGAGTGAGCATGGCTAAGAGTTTATCAATTTTATTTATTCTTTCAAAGAACCATTGCTATTTTTGTATCGTATTTACTTATTTGTCTGCCCCTCAAAGTGTTGCAGGGGAGGCTGCAGTACCCAGCTGCATAGGCAGGTGGCAGAAAGGAATCAAGCTTGTTGACATCCAGGGCTCTGCCCTGTGGGCCCTGGATGGTTGATGGTCTAACATAGAAAAAGACTGGGATCCCTGAGGTGACCCAGAGCCAAGGCAGAGCCTGGCAAGCTACCTGTAGTGTATTTTATATGCCAAAAACAGTAACAATAATGGACTTCATTCCCAACAAATGGAGTTATTACGGACACTGGCTTGAGCAAATCTAGGAACAGGAAGACAAGTGACAAGTGACAAGTGATACTTGTTTGTATTTGATTTTCTTATGCACTTAGGTTTTGTTCCAATTCTTCCACTGACTTTGGCTTATACCAGCATGAAATGGTTTTAGTTTCTGAGTAGGTAAGTCCATGTGCAAAGCATGAAAGATTTACATACAAAACTCTAGGTGCTTACAATTTATATTGTACATGTTAAGTAGGGTATAAGTTCTTTCTGATGTCCAAGTTTCTCTCCTCCAACTATGCACCACATCATTCATTTGTCCCTTTGCTGTCTTCACCAGTGAATAATGATATATTATCTGCTTTGCTGTCAAGGCAGTGTATAGCTTGAGATGAACAATGTAACCTGTTTGCCTGCTACTGCTTGTTTGCTATGTGTGGTGTGTGTCTGCTGTACTGAAGACCTATTCTAAGATCCACAGCCCATAGGCCCATTAAAACAATAGGCAAAACAACACCTCATGATCACCCAAAGTCTAGTGTTGTCCTTCTAGTTTCACTCTTCATGTTACATACTGTGAGAGTGCATATCCTAAAATACCCTAAAAGTACACCCTGTTCCAGCTGTTAATACTTCTCTGATTCCAAACCACTGGCTGTTTTCTGGTCATTTTATTGTCTTCATAGTTTTGCTTTTTTCAGAATATCATGGTCCTGGAAGTATGCATTACTTAGCTTTTAATACTGATTTCTTCACTAAAACCTTGTCTTCTTTAAGCTTTCTTAAAGAATATAGTAGTGCATTTCTTTTTTAGTTAGGCTTTTTACTATATAGTTTTTGTATTTTACTATAATTCTTTAATTTTAAAATAGTTTTGTATTTTATTATTACAATTCTAAAAAAGAATAATACATACTGTACAATAAGGGATCTCTTCACTTCCATTCTTTTGAACCTGATGATGAACTCTAAAACTATTCATCATGTGCACTTTCAAGGGGATACAATAAAAACCTCAAAACTTAAAATGTTTTCTTTTGAAACCAGAGAAATAGTACAGCAAGTAGAGCATTTGTCTTGTACATGGAAATCTGACCTAGGTTCAATCTTGGTCATTCTTTAAGGCCCCCTGAGTACTGCCAAAGTCATTTCTTAGCAGAGTCAGGAGTAACCCCCGAACATTGCTGGGAGTGCCTCCTGACCCTCTGAAAACGGTTTTCTTTAAAAAAAAAAAACACACAAATGAGAAATGGAGAAATTTACCTTCTCCTTTTGAACAGAAAGCAAAAATAACATTTAACAAAGGGGGAAACCATGCTATACTACCACACACATGAGCTTCTCAATCATACCCACAGTATCACTGTTCTTGGCATTTTTCTTCCCCACCAACAGCCTCTAAGAATAAACAATAAAAAAAGAACAGCTTGTTCATCTCTTTCTATGCTGCCCTAAACATATGTTATTGAAAGTTTCACTTTTTGAAAATAGCATTTAAGATACTGTAGGTAAATCAGGCTTTGTGGATTCAATTATTCATTAGGTTACACTTTAATTATTTATTAATATTCTACATTTGACAAACATTTTCTGAGAATTGAGGAAGTTATAATAAAAAGATTAATTGACTCCATTAATATTCTGGAATTAGCTTGTTTTATGCATCAACTTTGAAAAGCCTATCCATCTTTTTTTTTTTAGTAGAACCTACAAACTTTATAACTCTAGAATAGTTATATGGCATGTTTTAACCTTTTGTTTTCTCATGATTAAAATAAAGACAAAAGGTTTTAGTATGGGATCTTTATAATGCTAATTAAATGAAGAATATTAAAGTAGTAATACAACTTTTTGACATATAACATAAAATTATCCATGATTATTTGTCATTATTCATTATTATTTGCAGTTATTGTGATAAGGTAAAATGTAACTCTAGACTAATAAGAGGAGTTATGACCTCTAAATGTATATATTGCACGTCACAATTTGTAAGAGAAGGGAGTGAGATAGATAGAGAGAGAGAGAAAGAGAGAGAGAAGAGGGGAGAGAGAAGTGAAAATTGCCTGCCATAGATGCAGACTGGGGAAGGGGTGAATCAGGGGACCTTGGTGGTGGGAAATGGGCACTGGTGGAGGGATGGGTGCTGGAACACTGTATGACTGAAGCCCAAATATAAACACTTCTGTAACTGTATATCTCATGGTGTTATAATATTTTTTTAAAAAGGAGTTATGTAACACCCTTAGAATATTTTGGCAATTACACTGAATAATGAAGAACAAGTTTTTCCAAGTGAGGAAACAAGTCCAGGAAATAGGACAGATCAGTATAAAGCTGTATGCAAATCCAACCTGCTCTTCCTGTGTTTGTCTTAGTGTTAAAACCACCCCAAACCATATTCTATAGCTTTAGAGAATGTGGAAAACCTAAAGCAATTATTAGGACACAGAAATTTTCCCAAAATCCTAGCCTTCAAAAAAGCTAATAGTGATAAGATATATATTAAGAAATGATCAGCCTTAAGAGAAAATCAGACTCATAAGAAGACCATCAAATGTGATTTTGAACAAGTTTCAGGATAGAGAACTGGAAGAATAAGAATTTTGTACTTTAGATAAACCCAGGGTAGTCTAAAATTTTGAAAAATCTTAGAATATAGGATAATTTATCAATATCAATAACATCAATGATATATATTGATGCTCTTTTAAAATAATGATATAATATCTTTAGTGCTCCAAAAGTGACTTTGATGGGGAAAAAATAAAAGGCTCAAAAGATAAAGGAAAACAGATTTAGAAACTTTGTGGAATGGATAATTCTTGGAAGTTTTCCATAGAACACTTTATATGCAATATCCAATGTGCAATACAAATCACATAATATCTGTGAAATGATAGTATAAAAATATATGATAAAGAAGCTAGGCACAAGAATATTAAAAAATCACAGAGCACTTTATGAATCATATTCTGCAATGTGAATCATATTATAAATAGTTTTTAGACTTTTCTGTGATGTCATTAGAATCTTTTTTGAGTAAATTGCATTCTGCCTCACCTGTGCTTAATAATTACAGTGTTGTATTTTGGCAAATTTTATTTATGGAATTCAAGCATCCCAAAATACAAAAACTCAGTAGCGTGAAGAACAGGAATGTGCTCATAAATCCAGATGTGCTTTCATAAAAGTGCATCACAAATGTTGCCTATTTTTAGAAACCCCTTGGGGATGCGTTCCACTAATAAACATTTAACTAATACCCCAAATATGTTATCTATGTAAGTCCATCACCTGTACGTAAAAAGATGGGAGGTAGGCAAATGAACTTCAAGTCAGAATAAAGAAAATATGTTTATTGGTTCTGGTTACTAATAAACTGAGAATTTCAGGAAAATAAATAGATCTATCTTAACGTCACTTTATAGGAACATTAAATATGCCTACGTGTACTTAATTTTTATGTTTCCAAAATCTACTCACATGCCCCCTCTACAAGGGCTTCAAGAATATTTTAACTTGGTTTTCAGTGAACAAAATACAAATACTTAAATCTGCTTCTCTCACCCTCAATATCTTGATTATCACTCTACAATTGTTTTCTGCATATTCACTAATGAAATGATTATTAAAACAGAGTGTCAGAACATATGTGAAAAGTCATCTCTCAGAGACAGCTGAGTAAAACTTTTTTAAGTAAATGAAACTAAAATATGATTAGCCAAGGAGATTTTAGCAGTTAAGTAAATAAAAAAGGTCAAAGAAGAATGAAAAATAAGGATTAAATTCATCCTTATTTTAATAAGGATTGATTTAATTAATATATTAATATTGATTAATATATAATAATATTAATATTGATCAATATAATTAACACATAAATAAAGCATTAATAAAAATACAGTGTTTTTCTCAGGAGGAAAACACTGAGAAAAATATAGTAGCCCCTGACACAGTACAAAATCAATACCAAAGATTGATGACTTTCCTATATACAAATAATGAAAGAGAGGAAAGAGATATTACAAAAATGATACTATTCACTATTGTGCCAGAGAAAATTAAATAACTAGGAATCAGCTTGACGAAGAACATAAAGGACCTCTACAAAGAGAACTACAAAACATTACTTCAAGAAATAAAATAGGACACAAGGAAGTGGAAACACATTCCCTGCTCATGGATCAGGAGAATCAACGTTGTCAAAATGGTAATACTCCCTAGTGCTTTGTACAGATTCAATGTAATTACTATAAGGATACCCATGACATTCTTCAAAGAAATTGACCAAACACTTCTGAAATTTGCATGGAATAATAAACCCCCATGGATGGCTAAAGCAATCCTTGGGAAAAAAGAAGATGGGAGGCATCACCTTTCCCAACTTCAAACTCTAATACAAAACAGTGGTAATTAAAACAGTATGGTATTGGAATAAAAATAGACCTGTGGACCTATGGAATAGAGTTGAGTATTCTGACAACCAGACTCAAATACATGAACAATTAATCTTCGATAAAGGAGCAAAAAGTATGAAATGGATCAAGGAAAGCCTCTTCAACAAGTTGTGCTGGGAAAACTGGGCAGCTACATGTAAAAGGTATGAACTTGGACCTCTGTCTAATACCATACACAAAAATTAGATCAAAATGGATTAAAGATCTCAATATAAGACCTGAATCCATAAAGTATGTTGAATAAAATGACATTGAAGCTAAGGACATCTTCAAAGAAGAAATACCACTAACAAAATAACTAGAAGAAAAGATAAACATATGGGACTACATGAAACTAAAGAGCTTCTGCACCTCAAAAGAAACAATGACCAGATACAAAGACAGTCCACAGAATGGGAAAGAATATTCACCCAATACCCATCTGATAAGGGGTTAATATCCAGGATATATCAGGCACTGGTAAAACTTCACAAGAAGAAAACAAACAACCCCATCAAAAGTTGGGGAGAAGAAATGAACAGAAACTTCTACAAGGAAGAAGATCTAATGGCCAAAAGACATATGAAAAAATGCTCATCATCACTAATCATCAGAGAGATGCAAATAAAAACGACAATGAGATATCATCTCACACCACAGAGGGCTGGCACATATCCAAAAGAGCAAGAACAACAAGTGCTGGAGTGTGTGCGGGGAAAAGGGGACTCTCATCCATTGTTGGTGGGAATGTGGACTGGTACAGTCTTTTTGGAAAATTATATGGACATTCCTCCAAAGACTAGAAATTGAACTCCCATTTGACTCAGCCATACCACTCCTGGGAATATACCCTGGGAAGCCCAAAACACACAGAAGCAACACCATCTGCACTTTTATTTTCATAGTAGCAGTATTCACAATAGCCAAAATCTGGAAACAACCAGTGTGTCCGATAACTGATAACTGGATAAAGAAACTTTGGTACATCTACACAATGGAATATTATGCAGCTGCTAGGAAAAATGAAGTTAAGAAATTTGCCTATAAATGGATGGAAATGGAGAGGATCATGTTGATTGAAATTAGCCAGAAAGAGAGAGACAGATACAGAATGACTGCATTTAATTGCTTGACATATATATACACATATATGTATATATACATATTACATATATACACACATATATGTATATGTACATATATACATATTATGATACCAACATCCAAGGTCAGGCAAAACGTAGATCAGGAGGTCTTGTCAAAGGTAGAAATTACCACAAACATGTGGGAGCAGAGGTTAGGTAAGACAGAGAAGGGAACATTATGCCAATAATTGTCGAAAAGTGCTATTACCACATAGAATTTAGCATTAAATACAGGCAAAAGATACACATAATAACCTCTATGTATTTCATAGAGGTATATGTATTACAATCCAAAATATGTAAGAGAAGGAAGAGAGAGAGAGAGAGAGAGAGAGAAGAGAAAAAAACCTGCCATAGAGGCATGCTAGTGGAGGGGGAAGGGAATCTGGGACATTGGTGGTGGGAAATGGGCACTGGTGGAGGGATGGGTGCTGGAACACTGTATGGACGAAACCCAAACATGAACATTTTTGTAATTGTTTATCTCATGGTGATATAATAAAATATATTAAAAAAAAAAAAATATGGTAGCCCCTGGGACACTCTTTAGATCATGCTAATTATTGGAGACAAATAATTTCAGGAAACCAATCTTGTAGCTATAGTTCAGCTTGCAGATAAGTTTGCTTTTATATATATATATATATATATATATGCATATATATATATTTTTTTTTGACCTTTTTCTTCATTTTCCCCTAGTTGAAGAATAAGGAAAGTTACTGATAAATTGTGACTATATCCTAGTGAATACCGGGAAAAACATGAGAATAAAAATTAGCAAGATACCTGTACAAAACGGTTTTATTTGTTTGGTATTTATTGAAATATTTTCCTGGGATAGCATTTAATTGGCTATGGAACAGTTTGTTTAGAATTGTTCTTGTGTCAAAAAAGGAGAGCGAACAACCATTAAGTAGAGGGATTTTTGCTAACTCAGCTCGCTACAAGAATCAATACTGTATCATAACTTTTTCCCTCTTGTTGAAATAGTGTGGTTTAAAATATAAAGATTCTATTCTTCCTTGGGAAAAAACAATGTTTAAATTTTCCACCTGACATGTTATAGTGTTATATTTCATGTCAAGTTGTTTCAGCCATGGCAAATGATAGGAAGCATTGGTGATACTATGTTACAAATCCTGCAGCTCACATTGAGTTATCTTAGTGAGATATATCAGCTGGAAAACATACATGGCAAAGACAGACAATTCTGAAAGCCAGAGAACATACTCATAGGTCCCAGATATAATAATGTATATCATTGACTTCTGATGTAGAGGCATCCTAAAGCAAAATAATATTACTATTTATTTGGTTTAATATGATTAATACAGAAATACATTATGTGGGTAAACAAGAATATAATCAGTCAAACAGAATTAGAAATAGCTCACTGGACATGAATGCATTCTTTTAAGTAGGAATCTAGTTATGAACTTCAGCACTGCATGGTCACTTATACTGCTAGGAGCAAGGTCCAAAGAGTAAAGAGTAGCAGCCAACAAAACTGGATATGTCCCCAGTCTGAAAATAGCCCAGTAGAACCAGCTGAGTGTAAATAATTATAAAAATTACACAGGACTGAGTTTATCTCAAACTAAGCAAACTACAACACTAAGCAAACAACACAACACTGAGCAAATGACACAACACAAAAAGAAGCATAAGTGGGGCCCAGAACAGATGGATGTGTCCCCAAACTGAAAACAGACCAAGGGAACTGGCTGAGTGTCAATAATTCTAAAAAGGGGCAGAGGATGGAAATCTGTCTCATGCTTACTGTTTGCCAGATTCTAATATATCATTTGATTTAAGAACTGTTTATTTACGTAGAATAAAATTTCAATCATTAAAAAAGTAAAAAGAAATGAAGTTTATAAAATTTAACTAAGATGCTCCATCATTTTTTTCAAGTTATGTAAGGACTACAGTATTTCTTCACACTTGTTTCTTTGCCTGATTTTAATTTATTTTTAAGGCTTTCCCTCTGGAAAAAAATGTTACAAGTATTAGTATATTTTGGAACTTCAATACTTCATGCTTAAAGTTTTACAGCTGTTTATATGTGTGTATGTATATATGCATATATATATATAAATAGATCACAAGTATTAGTCTATTTTGGAACTTCAATACTTCATGTTAAAGTTTTACAGCTGTTTATATGTGTGTATGTATATATGCTGAGTGTATATATACATATATACACATATATAATGAAAGCCACTCAATATATAAGTGAATGACCACACCCAATAGCACAAGGCAGTGGAGAGATGCTTTCTGAAATAGTCAGGAAGTACTAGTGCCACAGTTCATCAATAGAGTTGGTGCTGCTGTGTTGAGCCCAGCAATGCTTGGGAATCTCCAGAGTAACACCTGAAGGTGCTCGGGTGACAAGTATCATACTTAGTAATGTGCATTCTAGGCATGCGTTTTACAGCTTAAACTATGTCCTGTTGCTGAGTTAACTAATACTATCAAATGTTAACTCTCTCTTTTTTTTTTTTTTTAATTTTTATTTTTACAATTACAAAGATATACAATTAAAAAGTTCATATTTGGGTTTTGGTCATACAGTGTAGCAGCACCCATCCCGCCACCAGTGCCCATCTCCCACCACCAATGTCCCCGGCTCCCCCCCCCCCCCCCCCAGTCCTCCTCCATGGCAGGTTCTTTATTTCCTTCCATTTCTCTATCTTTCTCTTTTCCTTCCCTTCAGACTATGGATTACAGAACATACATTAAAAGGGTTGTCATGTGTATCCTTTTGCCTCTATTTAATGCTCAGTTGTAGGTTGGCATTAGTACCCTCACAATTGTTAGCGCACTGTTCCATTTTCTGTCTTACCTGGCCTCTGACTCCCACACGCTTGTGATAATTTCCACCTTTGACAGGACCTCCTGATGTATGTTTCACTTGACCTTGGATATTGGTATCATAATATGTACCTATATATTTATGTTATGCAGATAAATGCAGTCATTCTGTAACTGTCTCTCTCCTTCTGGCTAATTTCGCTCAACATAATCTTCTCCATGTCCATCCATTTGTAGGCAAATTTTATAACTTCATTTTTCCTAACAGCTGCATAGTATTCCATTGTGTAGATGTACCAAAGCTTTTTATCCAGTCATCTATTTTCGGGCATTCGGGTTGCTTCCAGATTCTGGCTATTGTGAATAATGCTGCTATGAACATAAAAGTAGGGATGGTGTTTCCGCTGCGTATTTTTTGGTTTCCCAGAGTAGATTCCCAGGAGTGGTATGGCTGGGTCAAATGGGAGTTCAATTTCTAGTCTTTGGAGGAAAGTCCATATTGTTTTCCAGAAAGGCTGTACCAGCCAGCATTCCCACCAACAATGGATGAGTGTCCCCCCTTTCCCACATCCACGCCAGCACTTGTTGTTCTTGCTCTTTTTGAATATGTGCCAGTCTCTGTGGTGTAAAGTGGTATCTCATTGTTGTTTTTGATTTGCATCTCTCTGATGATTAGTGATGATGAGCATTTTTTCATATGTTTTTTGGCCATTCGAATTTCTTCCTTGCTGAAGTTTCTGTTCATTTCTTCTCCCCATTTTTTGATGGGGTTGTTTGTTTTCTTCTTGTAAAGTTCTACCAGTGCCTGATATATCCTGGATATTAACCCCTTATCAGATGAGTATTGGGTGAATATTCTTTCCCATTCTGTGGACTGCTTTTGTATCTTAGTCACTGTTTCTTTTGAGGGTGCAGAAGCTTTTTAGTTTCATGTAGTCCCATATATTTATCTTTTCTTCTAGTTGCTTTGTTAGAGATGTTTCATCTTTGAAGATGCCTTTAGCTTCAATGTCATGGAGGGTTTTTCCTATATTTTCTTCAATGTACTTTATGGATTCAAGTCTGATATTGAGATCTTTAATCCACTTTGATCTGATTTTTGTGCATGGTGTTAGACACAGGTCCAAATTCATTTTTTTACATGTCGCTGCCCAGTTTTCCCCTAATTAAAACAGCATGGTATTGGAATAAAAACAGACCCGTGGACCTATGGAATAGAATTGAGTATCCTGACACCCAACCTCAAACACATGATCATTTAATCTTTGATAAAGGTGCAACGAGTCTAAAATGGAGTAAGGAAAGCCTCTTCAAATGTTAACTCTCTCAAATTCAGTTTCCAGTTAAAGAAACACAAACACTGCTGCCAATTTCTTATTTTCCTTAATATAGGACCAATCATTAATTCCTCTCCACAGAAAACTTCAGCAGAATTATTTCCAGTTTTAAATGGCATCTAAGCAGCCAAGAGCTGCTGGCTCAGCCACTTCAAGTGTCACACTGAAATAATCAGAAACACACAGGAAACCCTTAACCTCTTCTCCAAGGCAACCAAAGAATTGCATATAGAGCTCTGAAAATTTAGTTGACGCAGAGGCAACATGGGTCTAAAAGAGTTCATTGGATCCACAGATAGATTTTCTGATCTCTAAGAAATTCTCTTATAAAACACCAATGCCAAAAGAGATTCAAGAGGAAAATCAGATACAAGGCAAAGGCTGTCAGCCGCTACCTGAAATGTTGGGTGGACTTCATGGAACGTGTGTGGGAGAAACTAGAAAACAGAGAAGTTCACACTAGAAGGAACCACTAAAACAACAGTAGGAAAGTTTGTCCCATTAAATTGAACCATGTATAGACTGTACAGGTGCTAAGAAAACTAAAAACAGATGGAAAATAATAATAAAAATCGTTGACCACCGGGTTTACGTATTGCCATAAAAATAAGAACTAAAACTGACAACAACTGGAATCAAACTGAGAAACTGGGACACACCTGCCACTTGTCATTTGTCACTTGTTTTCCCATTGTTCATGGATTTGCTCGAGTGGGCACCAATAAAGTCTCCATTTGTTGGGAATGAGGTCCATTATTGTTACTGTAGTTGGCATATTGAATACACCATGGGGAGCTTGCCAGGCTCTGTTGTGCTCTGGATTCATCCCAGGAGCCTCAGTCTTTTGCTATGTCAGACTCACAACCATCCAGGACCCACAGGGCAGAGCCCTGGGTGTAGACCAGACCTGCAATACCTAGAGGGACAGGGGGACACACCTGTGCTATACCACAAACCTCAGTGATCCACCAGTCGACTCTACTAGAGAATCCCTTTATCACTTTACTGAAGTTCTTTACCTCGGTTCAGAAATGATACATTTATCAACTCTCTAATGATTCTTCTACTCCTGCATATCAATTTTTAGCTGGGACACACTGAAGTGTGTGTTTTCTCACTCACATCAGGATTACAGATATCACTTTGACTCCTGAACTAGAACATCCAGGAAAGAGCTGGCTAGTATGTAGCAGCTGCTGAGAGGGGCTGTAAACAGATGCAGCTTCAAGGTTCTGTTTGCAAATAGCTGTTGCCAGTGTGGCAGCAATGAGCCAGCAGAAGAAAACCTGGCATTTAGGAAGAGAAGCTCTCCATCTTTAGTCTACCAGGAAAAACAGATTTAGAACTAAGGTAGTTCTAAACATGTGTTAAGCTGTAAGTTGGCCTAAAGTTATTTACAATCAATTATTCCCACTTTTGGATCGCTATGATCATACCATAGAAAGTAATGGTTGATAAACTCCAACTATTAGGCTCCTTTGGATTCAGGTGGCCCAAGTACAATGAAAATAAGATAGACCTATGCATCCACATAGCTTTCCACCTCTCTAGAAATTTCCTATATAGCAATAGCAAGGTGTATAGAATTCAAACTCCAAAATAACTGCTAGTACTTAAAACTTAACACAGTCCAGTTTTTATAGCCTAGTTAAGAGAACGAGTTATGAGTCCATTAATCAACAAAGGAAAAATACATGGATATTCTTATTTTTTCTTTTTGGATGACACCCAGTGATGCTCAGGGGTTACTCCTGGCTCTTCACTCAGGAATTACTCCTCGTGGTGCTCAGGGGACCATATGGGATCCCGGAGATTGAACTTGAGCTGGTCACGTGCAAGGCAAATCCCCTACTTGCTGTGCTATTGCTCTGGTTCCAGCATGGATATTCTTATTCATTTCAAAAAGGTGTGTGGAGAATTATGCATTCATGTTTACATGGAAGAAAATATATTATATAATTATTTTCTTAGTAATCAAGTTTGACTTTCATGTTCTTTATATAATTTCTGTGGTTTCAAAATATTTAGAGTTACATTTCTCCTTATAATAAATGTATAGTACATATTCTGAAACTAAGAAATAACACAACATGTCACAATAGACTGCTTAAAAAGTTGTCTTCTATTGGGAATTCAAGAACTTCCATGTTGAGGGCTGAAGAGATAGTACCTGATAGGGTTTAAAGTTCTTGCCTACACAAGGCCAACTGATCGCCATTCCTTCAGTCTCACATATGTGTGGATTCCAGGAGTGATTTCTATATACATACATTAAAATGTGCAAATATTATACTATTAAATACAGTATGCTTATATTAACAATAATGATTAATTTGAAATCAAAATATATTATTATCTATTTATAGAGCACCTACTCTAGTAATAAATCGTGACACTCACAGTGCCTGTTTCAGAATGCTCCCTCTCCTCTGCCCCTGAATATTGGCTATATTCATTCTTCTATAGTTTTTGGTTTAGTATATATGCATAATACTGTAGTTATTACTACATTACTATTAACAATAACATAGTTATTGTTAGTACTAAGTTGTACTATCTCTCCTCTCCCACAAGAAAAGCATCTAAATTCCTGTACCACATTTCCAGTTTGACCTTGAATTCACATAATGTTTACCCATTCATATCAGCATATCAGTTACTTTTTGACATGTCATGTTCCAGACAATATGATATATGAAGCCACATTGCAGGGATCAGTGATTCTGACTCAAGAAGTCGCTGGTAGGATGAGGGACAGAAGGCCAATTCTGAATATTGTTTTATTTGTTTCTGCTTTTTGGGCTGAGACATCTGGCAGTGCTCAGGGTTTAGTCCTGACTCTGTGCTCATAGACCACTCTTGGAGGAGCTCAGGGGGACCATATGTGGTGCTGGGGACCAAACCAGGTCAGTGGCATGCAAGACAGTTGCCTCACCCACTGTAATATCTCTCTAGCACCATATATTGTACTATACCTTCAGTCTCATATATGTGTTATTTATATATAAATATATATACTTATATACTTATATATTTATACATATGTTATATATACATGCATGTGCATGCTGGTATATACAAATATTTCACTTAATCACTTGATCAATTCACTTGATCACTTGAATTCCGTTATTCATCGATTTGCTCAAGCGAGCGCCAGTAACATTTATATTGGACCCTATCACGTGCCAATGTAGCCCAATGGCATCTGGTTGATTCAGAAAAATGAAGAGCCTCAAACCATTCCTTCAGGGTCTTTACAAGGAAGTCTGACCATCTTGTAGGTGGGCGGCCATGTGATCTTTTGATATTCCGTGGAATCCAGTCGGTAACGGCTCTAGTCCAGCAGTTCTCTCCAAATCACATTACATGTCCAGCCCATCTGATTTTCGATGCCTTGGCAAATGAGACAGAGTCCCTGATTCTGGAATAGTGAAGGAGGTCAGAACTCCGGATTCCTTCTCTCACTTGAGTGAGACGTGATATTCCAAGCATAGCTCTTTTGATTCCTCTCTGGGAGACCTGAATAGCATTCTCATCCTGCTTTTGTAGGGCCCAAGTCTCTGAGGCGTATGTTAATGCAGGGAGAACGGTGGAGTCGAAGAGATGTGCCCCGAGTGGGAGGTTCTTTGTCCTTTTAGCTATTTCTTCGATGCCTTTGAAGGCATTCCATGCAGCTCTCTTCCTCCTATGCAGCTCAGGATTTAGGTCATTCATCATGTTGACTTCTCGACTTAGGTGCACATAACTGCTGCATTCAGAGATGTTTGTTCCAATGAGAGTGAATGGGGCCTCAGGAACTACTTCATTTTTCATGAACATAGCTTTCTTCAGATTCAGCTGTAGACCTATCTTTCCACATTCTCGGTCAAAGTCAGCCAGCATTTGTGCCGCTTGGCTAATGTTTGGTGTTATTAGAACGATGTCATCAGCGAAGCAGGAGGTGGTGTAGTTGCCGACCATCTATCTTCACTCCCATTCCTTCCCATTCTAATTGTTGCATGATGTTCTCGAGGGTGGCGCTGAAGAGTTTTGGTGAAATGGTATCACCCTGTGAATCCTTCTTTTGACATCAATGATCACTTCTTTGTAGAATGGTGAGATCCTGGTGGTGAATCCGTAATACAGCTCACGAAGGATCTTGATGTATTGGGTTTGAACACCCTGTTTGGCTAGGGCTTCGATGACCGCTTCAGTCTCCACAAAATCAAAGGCTTTCTGTAAATTAATGGACGTGAGACAGAGCAGCATCTTGTACTTCCTACAAACCTCAATGAGCTTGGTTACTGTGTGGATATGGTCGATTGTGCTGAATCCTTTCCAGAAGCCAGCTTGCTCGCATGGTTGTCCTTCATCTAGTGTTCTGCCAATCCTGTTCAGGATGACTCGTGTAATCAGCTTGTAGATGATGGACAACAGGCAGATGGGGCAATAGTTACCCATGTCATGAATGTCTCCTTTCCTGAACGGTAGAACTGTCCTGCTGGTTTTCTATTGGGAGGGTACCTTGCATTTAGACAGGTAGCATGTGAAGAGCCGAGCTAGTGTATTGATGAGTACTGATGGCAGATTCTTCTGCTGTTCGGGTCTGACTTTGTCTGGGCCTGGTGCTGTTCCCTTCTTTACCGACGAGATGGCATGTCGGATTTCAGAAGGGTGAACGTTGGGAATGACATACCCATCCTGTGGAATTTGGTATGTGGGCAGGATGATCTGGCTATCAAAGAGATTTGAGTAAAAGTCATGGATAATCTTCTCCATTGCCTTTCTGGAAGATGTGATAGATCCATCAGGGTGTCGGAGGGCAGTCATCTTGGTCTTATAGTTGGCGAAGGACAGGCGGGTGGTGCGAATGCTTTTCCCAGCTTCTGCTGCAACTTCCAGTATTTCTGCTCTTCTGTCTTTGAGGTCTTCTCTGCACCGTTTAGCAAGCTTGGACGTTACCATTTGGTCTCCTGAGACTCGCACCTTGCCACGTTGGCGAATGTACTCGAGAGTTTCTGAAGACAGGCGTCCTTTTGTGTCTTTCTCTCTCTTGGCATTCTTTGCACAATCATGGAGGTGCCGAACCAGTCGGTTGTATTCTTCATCGATGTAGTCAATGGTGGTATCTTCCCATGTTGCTGCAATGATGCCAAAGAGTTCCCAGTTGGTGGTCATTCTGGGAGTTCTCTTCTTAAACTTTGCAGCCTTTTCTCCCCCATTGCGGGAAGTAGAATTTTGTATGAAGGAGACGGTGGTCCGATCCTGTTTGGAATTTGGGGACGACAGCAACATCGGTCAGACAAAACCGTCGATTGAAGATGATGTGGTCAATTTCATTGTGGAACTGTCCACCAGGAGATTCCATTGTCCAACCTTTCGCTTCAGCCTTCTGGAACTGTGAGTTCCCATGAATGGTCTTGGGTGGACATGTTGCCCAGCGTATGTGAATTGAAAGTACAGACAGTCATTTTAGTCCTTCTTCGTTTGGCATCCTAGGATGGCTGTGAAATTTTATCAGGCACTACTTGTTCGCCTTTCTTACTGCTTTCGGATTAAAGGGCTCTTTCGGGGTCAGGAAAATAAACATTTTTGTTACTGCTGTATCAAGTCAAAGCTGAATCATTGTTCTACCATTTATGAATTGCTTGCAGCTTGTGCAACGGTTACCTGAAACTCTACAACCTTCATGTCCACCTACTTGATTCAGAACTTGATACTTAACGATCCAGCAGTACAGAGTCCACAAAGAAATATAGAGAAAAGAAAAGGAGTATTCTCTGAATTGATGTGGTGTCATTAATTCAGGGGGTCACACCAGGCCAGACTCAGCTAATTTGAAAACCCATAGAGATACAGACCCATCCACTTCAGACCCACAGCTGTGCTGCTCGGCTGGCCCCATGTGGAAGCAACCTATGGAGCTGACCTCCCTACATACAATGTTTTATCACTAGTCACTTCATCAGAGTCGCTTCCTTTCACCAGTGTTCTCAGTTACCCTCCCACCCACCAGCCTGCCTCAACGATACACCCGGCAGAGCAGAAACCAGCTTTCCCATTGAACCCCCCTGCATTCCATGGACCATGAGAGCAACTTCCATCCTGAGCCCACCATCCCAATGGAGTCTCAGAAAAGCCCAGAGAAACCCCCACATCTTGCTGGCAGCGATCTTCACCATCCAGACTCTGCAGCTTGTAAGATCTCCATCCAACAGATTAATCCAGTCTACAGCCCGGCTTGTCAGAAACCCAGCCTACAAAGCCCCACCCTGCAGAGACCCGCCCTTCAGAGGAGAGTATTTCAAGCCCGGGATTGCTTGAGCCACAGACACAGATACACCTGGCAGAGCAGAAACCAGCTTTTCCCATTGCCCGTGGCAGCACAGCAGCCATGCAATTTACCTCCAAATTGCTGTGAATATTCTACCCACCCCTCTGAGAGAGCCCCACAAAGTAATGAGAGTATAGCGCCCACACGGCAGAGCCTGGCAAGCTGTCCAATGCTGTCCGAGCCAAAACCAGTAACAAAAGATATACAAATATGCATGTGCTTTATATATGTCACATAAACACATGTCCCTCTAGTTTATATTAGACATCAGCATCAACTCAGTAATCATACTTAGGATTGTAGAAATGAAGGAACCTGGCATGCCAACAGGATTGGGTCCTTCACACGTGAATCAGGCTCAAACATCCTGAATGTGCCGTCGTTTAGGCACTATTAATTATATCCGTGGTAATTATAAAGTCATTTCTTAGCACAGGCTCTGTGTGTGTGTGTATGTGTGTGTTTAAGAATTTTAGAGGAACCACTCCCAGTTTTGTGCTGGGGTAGGGGAAGAGGAGGTTTGCTTTTGGGCAATGCTCAGGTAATCAAAGCCTGGTCTCATGCATACAAAGGATGTTCTCATTCATCCTTTGCATGAAAAGGCACAAAGGTCCAGAGTGATAGGTCAGTGGTAGGGCATATCCCAGTACGACAACAAAAGTTGTTAAGTCAAGACTGCCCTATAAGACAAAGAGATGTTTAATGTAAACTGAAAGACATTGCCTTGCATGCAGCCAAGTCGTATTGGATTCCTGAACCCCATAAAGTTCCCCAAGCCAACAGGAATGATATCTGAGTACAGAATCAGGTGTACAGAGTACAGAATCAGGAGTACTATTCCAGGTGTACTGCAAAAAACAAACAAGAGCTTGAACTCACCCAATTGGGTTATGTTTTGGACCCTGAATACAGATTTTTGTTTTACCATTGTTACTGATGTATCATGATTTCGATGCAGTTAATTATCGGAGTGGGCATGGATTGCCCACTTCCCTTCATCAGGGTCCCCAGGCAGGCTCCCAGCCAGTTCCTCGCAGGGAAACTGAGTTCTGAGACAAATATTCTGATTGTTCTTCCGTTACTATTTCCCTTTCTACTCCACTATGAAAGACAGTGTGTGTGTGTGTGTGTGTGTGGCGTGTGTGTGTGTGCGCCTGTGTGTGTTTGTTTTAATAGAAGACTTGGTGACATCTCTACATATCTCTTGTCACTTCATTGTCTTCCCATTGTTCATCAATTTGCTCGAGTGGGCGCCAGTAACATCTCTATTTGTTGGGAATGAGGTCCATTATTGTTACAGTCTTTGGCATTTCAAATACGCCATGGGTTGCTTGCCAGGCTCTGCTGTGACTCTGGGTTCATCCCAGGGGCCCAGTCTTTTTTCTATGTAAGACCATCAACCATCCAGGGCCTACGGGGCAGAGCCCTGGGTATAGACAAGCCTATAAATGAATAAAGTTAAACTCTGAATTCCAAAACATTTGAAATCAATTATAAGTTGATTTAAAAAAACATATTTTTTGGAAGGAATTCCTAGGCCAATTTGATATATTTTGTATATCCTAAACTCCTATCTTCAAAACAATGAAAATAAACACAGAGAAAAATGATAGAATAAACTACTGAACTCATTCTCATAATTCAAAAATGTTTACTGGGGTTTTCTGATTTGTTTGTATTGCCTAAATTGGACTGAAGTAGTTTCTTCTCTATCTTCCACAAAGAACTAACTTTACTCAGAAGGCACAAAAGCAGGAGGCTGATGTAATTTCTTACTTGTAGCTGCCAAAACTTTTGTTCTGTTTTTAATACTTCTTGTGGTTGTTTAATGGCACATTTTTATGATTTCTTAGAACCTCTCAATATTTGTTCCACTTGGTTGACATGTCTTGGTCACTGATGGATCCTGGGACCAATAAATCCTAGGTTATTGGATTTAGGCGTTTTTTTTTGTGTCACAGTCCAAATTGGTTCGTTATTTGTTGAGAATGGAGGCCTCCTTTTAAAATACACATGTCACATGTCTAGACTCTAGAGATGGTTTCATTCCATTAGGTAGGATTTTAAGTAGTGATAGTGTGGAATTTCCCCAGGTAGTTCTAATAGATCGATAGCTTATTTAATGGACCTGGAGAAAGCATGTATTTATAATAGAAAGGGTATGCCTCGCCCAGGTTTCTTTAAAGAGGCTAAGAAGCACTTCAATAAAGAAGAAAACAGTATATAAAAAGGAGGCATGAAAGAAAATAGTACATAAAAGGAAGGAATGAGACTAGGAGCAGAATGGACAGAAACAATAAGATCAATTCTCAACATGTCACAATACTAATATCAGTACAATTGTGGTATGAACTGATAATAGTATCGTGACATTTTGAGGATTGAATCAAAAGCAATTAGGAACACTAAAAAATAGAGCATTTTATCACTGATACATGTAGGCTTTTCTGAACCACTTAAGTCATGCTGACTACATCCAGAAGAGTTTATATTTCTGAGCCTTGCTAACTTCCATTTGAAGCCAAGAGAAACTGCTCATATCCAGAGACGTAAAAGCAATAAGATCTTACTAGAATTTAATAGTATTCTATTGTTTTCTAATGCTTCCTTTGCTCATATTTTACAGTATATAAACCAGTTTTCTTTTCCCTTCATATTCATCCAAAAATTTGTCCTTCCATTAATTTAGTAATGATTAGGTAACATGGTTACAGTGTTCTTAATATTATGGTTTTGAGATAAATATAAATATATACATACATTAGGCCATAGAAGAATGGGACTATACAGTCTCATAAAAACATTTTCTCTTAAGACATATATTTCTTACTGATGCATATTATTAAATGTTCTGAGAGAGGAGATGCTGATTTGGAACTACATAGAATGAATATACAAAATGACATACATTCTGCAACCATCATTTTCTAGAAAATGAGAGAAAAATAATCAGTAACAGCTAATATTATGCAATTTCAGAAAAGTCCTTGGAAAATTTTATTCATATTTTAAATTTATGACTATCCAGAATCTCAAAGTAACTAACTAGCAGACCAGGTAATACTAGTCAATCCAATCTCAAAATTTCCATTCTGAAGCTTTGTCTGTGAAATCTAACGGTCCACAGTCATGTTTAAAATAATATATTAGGCAGGATATGTGGGCTAAGTAATGGAGCACATTCTTGGCATGATTGACATTTATATAACCTTTTGTTCAATCTCTAGCACAAAAATGCCCACCTAGCCCAGCACTGTGAGATATTTCATTACACTGAGCACCAATAGGTATGGTACCGCTAACAATAAAACACAGCATACTTGAATATTAAATACATACAATTAGATGTTGGAAGTTCAGAGAGAAAAGGTTATAAAAAAGAAGAATCAACGTAGATCTGCTAAGGTCACTACTTGTGACAGCATCCAGGTTTCCTTCTTCTCTTTTTTCTATTCTATTGGCATAATATGAGTTGACAAAGTAGTACATGTTTTATAGTTATTATTTCTACCTCCTCAAAATATTCATCACATCACAGTTACTCTCAAAGTACCCACATTCTTCCTCTAGAATCTATTGTGCCCTTCTTTCTGCTTTCCCTTCTTGAATCCTCAGCTGGGAGAAAGTGCTATAAAGATTTCTTAAAAGAAACAAAATTTAAAATAGCTATTATTTGCAATACAGCAGACCAGCAGAAAAAACACTGATTCAGAGATACGTGCATATCTATCTCTATTGCAGCATTATTACAATAGCAAAGATGTGGCAACAACAACCCAAAGTCCAATCATAGACGAGAAATTTCAGAAATAAAAAAATTAATAAATATGAGGAGATTTCACTTTTGAGAAGTCAAAGTTTTTAGGGGCCTGCTTTATTTTGAAATCACAATTAATGACTCAATTACATGCCTGACATTAGTTTTAATAATGTAAATGATTTACTAACTTGAAGTGAAGAAGTATGAAATCCAATCACTTAAAAAAAACCTTAGATAGTTTTTAGGTGACACTGTTTTAAAACTAAATAATAAAATTGGGTTTATTATTTGGATGAGGAGGTCAGCTGTGATCAAGGCTTATTCATTTCTCTGTGCTCAGGCAGCCATATTTTCTTTTAAAAATTTATATGTGAAGGTTTAAAAGAAAAAGAATGCACGTGAGTTGTAAATTATCAAAGGCTTTAGAATAGCATTTGCTGAAATATTACTGTGTTAAATATCATTAAATGTAAACACATTTTCATAAATAGAATATGACGTTTTGAGATCAAATCATTGATTTGAAACAAAATTCTATAAGAAAATTGTTTACATGGAAATGTGACCGTTTATGATAGGTGAGTGAATATTTTAGACCAGGTAAAAGTGGCAGTTTCCTTTGAATGCTTCATGACTATTCCCAATTTTATGCCACATTTTTATGATTTTACCAAAGTATACTCTTTATTTTTAGAGAATGCAAAACTTCCTATTTGGTCTAATTTTTATTAAAAAAGTCTCATTTCTCAATTAACATGAACTAAAATTAATAATAATACTAACATACTAATAAAAAAATATAACCATACTAATATACCATTAGAGATTTGTAACAAGAGTGGTAGAGAAAAAAAAAGTCTAAACATCTTAAAGTACTTGTTTCATAAGTGGCTCCTAGTACACACTGACTTAGGATCTTCATATGACAATATTTTCTGAAAAATGCCACCATTCAATACCCATCGACTCTGTGCGATCTAGCATTTTTAAATTTCTGTTTCTAAATCATAGAGTGTTTCTAATAACATATTCAGCTACACAGTTTGAGCAGTGCTACATTAGAATGTCAATTAATTTCAAAAAGTACTTTTATATAATTGTTTTTATTAAAATGCATTATTTCAAGTATCTTGTTCAGCTAATTATAGAGAACACCAAAGATGAAAAATATGAAGTGCATGAATTAAGTAAATACAGTCAGTAGGAAATAATTAGGCTTATACTTTTTTTTCTCTCTTTTTTCCTTCTTTCAGAAGAAAATACTTTGTTTTATTTAACAACATAATAATAAAGAGGGTCTTATCATTAGAGTAATTTACCACATAAAAATGTTTATCAGGGATCAGGAAAGTATAAAGACTATGTGTCAAATCTGACAGTATTAAATATTTTTCTGAAGAATTTAGGTGTATTGGTAAATTATGATGCCAGTAGAGAGTTATATATTAAAGCAGTAGATTTCTATTTTTGAATTTTTATGGGGTCAAACCAAGAATTCTCCGGGCTTATTTATTTCTCTGTGCTCAGATATCACCCCTGTAGGTGCTTAAGGGACCATCTGGGGTCCTGAAGATTGAAACTTGGTTAACCATATGCAAGGTAAACACCCTACCCATTCCAACTCCCAAATTCTATTTTAATAAATATTAATCTAGGACTGCATATGAGAAACGAAGTAGTGCATGAAGGAAAACATTTAAAACAATCCATAGCATTTAGCAATGGATAAAACTATTAGATAGGACTAAGTGCACCGTGTAAATACACAACC
Organism: Cryptotis parvus; assembly: GCA_021461705.1. Lineage (NCBI taxonomy): Eukaryota > Metazoa > Chordata > Mammalia > Eulipotyphla > Soricidae > Cryptotis > Cryptotis parvus. The sequence continues at coordinate 6,713 of JAJIBD010023392.1, read as the reverse complement.
ACTGCATGAGGAGTTTAGAGTACAAGAACATAAGGAAATGTTTTAGTGGACATTTGTCATATTCTCATTGTTTGATAATTTGGTCAATTCTGTTTTGAATATGATATCAAGAACCTGGATGATCAAATATTTATTGCTTAGGCCCCAGTAGTATCAAAGATTATCTTTCACACAGAATTTATATCTGCAATTTATACACGTATTTCTTTTATTTTATTACTGTGTGATATACAATTACAAAATTGTTCATGATTGGGTTTCAGTCACACAGTGTTCCAGCACCCACTCTCTACCATTGCACGTTTCCCACCACCAATGTCTCCAGACTTGCTCCTCCCCCACCAGCCTGCCTCTATGGCAATATGGCAGGCATTTTACCTCTTCTTTACTCTTCCCCCTCTCCCTCTCCCTCTCCTCCTCCTCCCTCCCTCTCTCTCTCTCTCTCTCTCTCTCTCTCCTCCCTTCTCTTACACATTGTGACTTGCAATGCATTCATTTAGGGGTTATCATATATATATTCTTTGGCCCATGTTCTATGCTCAGTTCTAGACTGGCATTACCATTTCCAGCAATTATTAAGACACTGGTCTCTTTTTCTGTCTTACTTAACCTCTGACTCCCATACATGCCTCTAATTTAGGCATGGGTTGTGAGTGGGAATCAGAAGGCAATGTTTCACATATTTCTTTTCATTTCCAAATTCTTTCTCAAAGTGGCAATATTTTCCTTTTATAACTTTCACACAGATTCTAACAGATACTAACCTATACATAACATTAGTCTCATTAAACAATTCAGAGATTTCTTTAACGATGTATAGATACTAACCTACAGGAATTATTCTGATAACACTTGACTTATTAACCAATTAGAAAGATCATTTAATATATCTCTATTTCTCTAATATGCAGTTTGTCTGACTTTCATCAACCCAGATCTAAAGAATCATACGGTTCTACCTAAACTGAAATTGTGGAATTATACAGCAAGTGTTCTTATTTAGATTTAAATTACTGGAAGTAGAAGTAGTTAGTATTCTGTGTGAGAAGATAACAAAACATTAGAATAAAATTATAACAATATGTTAAAGAATGTAAAGAAATTACATGGATATAATTCTTTTAGAAAAGAGATTAAATTCTATTTGTGCTCTTCTGTCAGGTATGCAAGTTATTTGGATATGATATCACATTTAAATAGCCTTTTCAAAAGCAGAAAGATGGGTTTTTAATATTTTATTATACTACCGTGAGATATGCAATTACAAAGATATCCATGTTTGGTTTGCAGTCATACAGTGTTCCAGCACCCATCCCTCCACCAGTGCCCATTTCCCACCACCAGTGTCCCCAATTCCTAGACCATCCCCCAGCCTGCCTCTATGACAGGCTCTTTTTCCCCTTTTCTCTCTTTCTATCTCTCTCTTCCTTCTCTTACACAATGTGGTTTGCAATACATACATTTAAAGGTTATAATGTATACATTATATTTCCCTATATTCAATGCTCAGTTCTAAGCTAGTATCATTTCCAACTATTATTAACACACTGTCCCCTTCTCTGTCTTACCCAACCTCTGACTCTCACACACTTGTGATTGATTACACCTATTGACAAAATCTCTAATCCATGTTTTGCCTGTTCTTGGATATTGTTATCATATATATATCCATATATATATGGTACCAATATCATATATATGATATCATATATATCTATATATATCCCACAATAAATGCAGTTAATCTATATCTGTCCTTGTCCTTCTGGCTAATTTCACTCATCATGAACCTCTCCATGTCCATCCATTTATAGGCAAATTTCATAACTTCTTTTTTTCCTAACAGCTGTGTAGTATTCCATTGTGTAGATATACCAAAGTTTAGAAAGAAGGTTTTTATGTGACTTACTCTGTCAGTCTAATATAATTGTGTTAAAACAGAGGCTTTCCGATTTTAATGATATTTAAAGGTACAGCAAAAATATTTATGTTATCTTTCACAATGTAATCTAGTAAAATTTATTAATTTGTTTCATCTTCTCTCACATTTCCTTATACCTACAAACAATCTAGGTAATGCTAAATGTACACACTAACATAGAGATTATACATATTTCTCTTGATTATATTTTCATTTAAAAATTTTATTGAACTAAGAAAAGTTAATATGAAACATGCATTGGTTAAAATGTTTAACTGCAGGGGCCAGACTCATAGTACAACTGTAAGGGTGCTTGCCTTACACATGGTCAACAGGGATTTGCTCATTGGCCCCAAGACCCATCAGGACGGTTCCTCAGAGCAGAGCCCGGAGTAGGCCATGAGAATTCCAGAATGCAACCCAAAACAATAACAAAAATCAAGGATAAAGTGCATTATTGTTAATTAGGGCAATGTTGTGGAAATAATCTGTAGCTTACTCACTTTGTGTTAATGAACCTGACTTTCCCTTTCTCCCTTCTGTAGATTATGGCAAATGCCATTTACTCTTTGCATCTTCTAAATGGAAGTGTCTCAAAAGATTAAAACTACATGTAATTCAGCAATTCTATTTCCTGATATGTATCTAAAAGAATGAAAATCCTGATTTCTTATAGTTAGGTCCCCTTGATTCTGAGTATCTTATCATTATACTGACATCATCTCTGTAGAGACTTCACATACAGATGAACAGATAATTGGTTCCTTTCTGGTTTTTGTAATCACCTTTATCACCTTTCCTCATCTTGCCAGACTTTTCCCTTTTCTTCTCCCTCTTCTCTCAAATGTACTGTGTATATTGTGTGTGTAAAGTGTGTGTGTGTGTGTGTGTGTGTGTGTGTGTGTGGTTTCTAGCTCTGGCTCCTTAGAGGATGAGAGACAGGAAACTGGTGGACAAGAATAGGAAGGAATCTGCCATCCAGACACCCCCTTCCAATGTATTGCCTAGTAGGTCTCCTCTTTGTTGAATGAAATTCACAACATATATCAGAGTTCAGATGAATTAGAAGAAAGACACATGTATCAAGCTATTCAACAGAAGCTAGAGTTTGTACAGTTTAGGAGAATTTCACTTTACTTTTGTTTTCTGAATGCAGATGCCTACTTTGTTCAAGCCTTTGAGCTAAGTCTTGCTTTTTAAGTCTCTTTTTATATAAATCAGTTTTCCATGTGGTACATAAAAAACTCAAAGAACAAGTTAGTTCAGAAATCAAGACAGGGCTTTCCACTGCTAACATGTCAGAATGAAAGAATTTTTTTCTTTATAAAATCTCTAAAGGCTTAACAGACTTATTACACCTGTCAGATTTCTGCTTGACAAATTGGCCATAATGTAAACAAACAGTCTTCCACTTCTGAAATTCTAACACTCAGCAAAAACATAAGCCTCAAAAGCTACAAAAGGAAAAGCTGCCTTGAATTAAGGATGAAGCTTTCCAATATAAAAAATAAAAGGAAGCTTAGGTGTACAGTGCTTCACTGAACATGCATATACATTTAGAATTAAGAGCACAATTCTGAATAGGCAAATCCTTAGGAACACCTGATTCATATGTACAGAACTCCTGTCTTCTGTATTCCTGGGAATCCATGTGATTTTCCAAGCAACAATAAGATTTACCTATTTGAATACGGATTCCCAGAAAAAATCGGAAGCTTTGTAATCTAATTATGAGAAACTGAAAACCCCTTGAGGTCAGAGTGGTTGTACAGTGATGAGGGCAATTGTCTGGCATACAGCCCACCCAGGATTGGTCCAGCATCACCAGATATTGTTGTCAGATCTCCACCAATAATGATTCCTCAGCACAAAGTCAACAGTAAATCCAGAGCAGCAGTTGGTATGGCCTCCCACCCCTAAAATGTACGGAAGAGAAAATCCCCTCAAAATCTTAAATCACTGCCTTAAAATATGTTTTAGATTAATAATGGTGAGTTTACTAGTGAAATGTGCATCCTTTAAGATAGGACCAGAATAACATTTCATGAATGCTTTACTTAAAAATTGATATGCAATATAGGCTATTTATTATTATTAACACTACCTGACAAAATCCTGTGTTTATATGGTAAGCAAAATGAATCCTGATAGGTAGCATAGGTAGGCATCATATAATACCATTAAAGGAAATATTGTCACTAATAATATCAAGAAAATGATTTACTAACCAAATATAACAGAAGAGATATTTAATATCTTAAAATCATATCCCTTTGGGGGATAGGGCACACCCAGCAGTGTTCATGGCTTACTTCCTGTTGTACTGTGATTCTGGCCTCACTCTTTTTCGGTCTGGTTTTTGTGCATATTAGTAATGCTGATTAGTAGACATCCTCCTGAGTTTGTGATCTAATCACTTCCTGCATGACTTGAGTGTCTGGTATTGAACCTGGGTAAACCAAATCAAGACAAGTGTCCCACTCAATTTACTATCTTTTCAGCCATATTGCTGCTTCATAATAAGTTTTCTGTATATAGAAACATTTTACATTACTGTTCTTGAATTATTTTGAGTTGTCCTAAAATCAAGTTGAGTGTGAGATATATGGCATTTCATATAGCTTATTTTCTTTTTAAATAATAAAAAATTGGTCTATATGATCTGTATTTTATTTTGTTCACTTGATCACTTGAATCCCGTTATTCAACGATTTGCTCAAGCAGGCGCCAGTAACATTTCCATTGGACCTATCACGTGCCAATGTACCCCAATGGCATCTGGTTGTTTCAGGAATATGAAGAGCCTCAAACCGTTCCTTCAGGGTCTTAACAAGGAAGTCTGAACATCTTGTAGGTGGGCGGCCACGTGATCTTTTGATATCCCGTGGGATCCAGTCGGTAACAGCTCTAGTCCAGCGGTTGTCTCCAAATCGCATTACATGTCCAGCCCATCTGATTTTAGATGCCTTGGCAAACGAGACAGCGACCCTGATTCTGGAATAGCGACGGAGGTCAGAACTCCGGATTCCTTCACTTACTTGAGTGAGACGTGATATTCCAAGCATAGCTCTTTCGATGCCTCTCTGGGAGACCCGGATAGCATTCTCATCCTGCTTTTCGTAGGGCCCAGGTCTCTGAGGCGTATGTTAATGGAGGGAGAATGGTGGAGTCGAAGAGATGTGCCCGGAGCCGGAGGTTCTTTTGTCCTTTTAGCTATTTCTTCAATGCCTTTGAAGGCATTCCATGCCGCCTCTCTTCCTCCTGCGCAGCTCAGGTTTTAGGTCGTTCATCATGTTGACTTCTCGACCTAGGTACACATAACTGCTGCATTCAGAGATGTTTGTTCCATTGAGAGTGAATGGGGCCTCAGGAACTAGTTCATTTCTCATGAACATAGTTTTCGCAGATTCAGCTGTAGACCTACCTTTCCACATTCTCGGTCAAAGTCAGCCAGCATTTGTGCCACTTGGCTAATGTTTGGTGTTATTAGAACGATGTCATCAGCGAGCGGGAGGTGGTGTAGTTGCCCGACCATCTATCTTCACTCCCATTCCTTCCCATTCTAATTGTCTCATGATGTTCTCGAGGGTGGCACTGAAGAGTTTTGGTGAGATGGTATCACCCTGTCGAACCCCTATTTTGACATCAATGATCACTTCTTTGTAGAATGGTGAGATCCTGGTGGTGAATCCGTAATACAGCTCAGGAAGGATCTTGATGTATTGGGTTTGAACACCCTGATTGACTAGGGCTTCGATGACTGCTTCAGTCTCCACAGAATCAAAGGCTTTCTGTAAATCAATGAACGTGAGACAGAGCTGTTTAAGAAGAGAACTCCCAGAACGACCACCAACTGGGAACTCTTTGGCACCATTGCGGCAACATGGGAAGATACCATCATTGATGACATCGATGAAGAATACAACCGACTGGCTCAGCACCTCCATGATTGTGCGAAGAATGCCGAGAGAGAGAAAGACACAAAAGGACGATTGTCTTCAGAAACTCTTGAGCTCATTCGCCAACGTGGCAAGGCGCGAGCCTCAGGAGACCAAATGCTAACGTCCAAGCTTGCTAAACAGTGCAGAGAAGCGATAAAAGCAGACCTCAAAGACAGAAGAGCAGAAACACTGGAAGATGCAGCAGAAGCCGGGAAAAGTATTCGCACTGCCCGCCTGTCCTTCGCCAACTATAAGACCGAGATGACTGCCCTCCGATGCCCTGATGGATCTATCACATCTTCCAGAAAGGCAATGGAGAAGATTATCCAGGACTTCTACTCAAATCTCTTTGATAGCCACATCCACCTGCCCACATACCAAATTCCACAGGATGGATATGTCACTCCCCAACGTTCTCCCTTCTGAAATCCGACATGCCATCTCATCGGTAAAGAAGGGAACAGCACCAGGCCCAGACAAAGTCAGACCCGAACACCTGAGAATCTGCCGTTGGTACTCATCAATACACTAGCTCGGCTCTTCACATGCTACCTGTCTGAATGCAAGGTGCCCTCCCAATGGAAAACCAGCAGGACACTTCTACTGTTCAAGAAGGGAGACATTCACGACATCGGCAACTATCGCCCCATCTGCCTGTTGTCTGTCATCTACAAGCTGTTTACACGAGTCATCCTGAACAGGGATTAGCAGAACACTAGATGAAGGACAACCATGCGAGCAAGCAGGTTTCCGGAAAGGATTCAGCACAATCGACCATATCCACACAGTAACCAAGCTCATTGAGGTTTGTAGGGAGTACAAGATGCCGCTCTGTCTCACGTTCATTATTT